>CABHPR010152147.1:0-13878 GCA_902168415.1 Peromyscus melanophrys | reverse complement strand
ACACACACACACACACACACACACACACACACACACACACACACACATCAATGAAAAGAGTTGATGTGATTCATGAGCTAGTGGCAAGATGCTCAATCTGTTTGAACCAAGGAATTCTTCATAGCTAAAACACTGGCTTTCGAGAGTTCAATGAATTAGTTTTACTTATACCTAACCAAATAATTTTGAATAAGAAATTAAAATGCAATTTAAAATCATTTATTATTTTAAATTTAATAAGTAATTCATTAAGATTAATATTTTATATAACATTTGGTTATATTTTTAAAAGAAAAATATAGTGAGATTTGAAGTAGAGCCAAACATTTTTTGTCTATTTATACAGAGGTTTAATTTTTATATTTTCTTTTCCATTCAATCTGTTCTCTCATGTTGCTGTGATTTAATATGCAACATATGTACATATACATATATATTAGAGAAGAATCTAAAGCATCATTTGGCTTCTCTCCTCTTCTAAAATAAATGTGTCTTTTTTACACAGTAAAACAAAGTTAAAAATTTTATGCAAAGCTGTTTACAGAAGAGACTAACAAGACAAAAGCAATAGAAAACTGGGTTATTTTGATGGTTAGTGACAGAAAGTAAGAGGCAGAAAAGAAAAAAAAGATAATATTACATGTAATATTACAAAGGAAAATAGCCATGTAACAGAAAGGTGCATTTAACATAATAATATCTATACATGACTATATTAGAACCATATTAGACATTATCTTTTATGTGACAATAGTGTATAATAAAAGTACAAACATAGGGAAGATTATTCTAATGGAACATTATGAGTAAGGTATCCGAGACCCAGAATGACAAGCACAGTGTTGTTCTCTAAGTGTGAATACTAGCTTTAAATATTTAGATACATGTATAAGTTACAGTTCTATGCTTGTTAATTTTGGTCAACTTGACATAAACTACAGTCAGGGAGGAGAAAACCTTGTTTGCGGCATTGTCTCTATCAGATTGTGCTGTAAGCATGTCTGTGAGAAATAGTTCTTGGTTAATGATTGATGTGAGAGGGCCCAGACCACTTTGGGCAGTGCCATCCCTAATCAGGCAGACCTGATCTGAATAACAAAGGTAGCTGAGCAACTATGGAGTACAAGGCAGTAAGCAGCTTTCCTCCATGGTTGCTGCTCAGATTCCTGCCCTCAGTTAATACCTTGGCTTCCCTCAGCGGTAGACTCTATCCTTCTAGAGGTAATAGTCCTTTCTTTTCCCAAGTTGCTTTTGGGCATGGCATTTCACCACAGCACAGAAAACTAAGTAAAACAAGAATTCAGGAGACCTAAAGGAACCATGAGATGGGGCGGTGGGTCATAGAATTCAGGTGGTATGAAGAGGGAAGGGAAAAGAGTAGGTTAGGAAGAACTAAGTGGGGTGGTGAAGACTGTCCTCCCATCTAAGCACTGAAGTTGTTTGAAAATGCTATGTGGAAGCATACTACTATAAATATACATATGGAGTTACTCCATTATGGGAGAATAATTCTACTTCCAGACAAAATAGGCTATCAAGCACAAAGCCCAGTGCTTGGTATAAGTTAACTCTTTTCAAGTTGTTGGTTTGTGGGGTCTCATAGCTCACCCAAACATTATAGGCTATTGGCATTTCTCTGGGTTCCTTTCCAGAACTTGATGTTGAGGCGTTATTCCTGAAGATGTCACATCCCTGAATCAGAAGGCATGAAGCTAAACTGATATTGACCTAAGAATTTAATCCTTACTGGCTAGTTTTCATGATGCTTTGTTTACTACCACGAGACAAAAGTAATCAACAGCCGGGCGGTGGTGGCGCATGCCTTTAATCCCAGCACTCGGGAGGCAGAGCCAGTCGGATCTCTGTGAGTTCAAGGCCAGCCTGGGCTACCAAGTGAGTTCCAGGAAAGGTGCAAAGCTACACAGAGAAACCCTGTCTCGAAAAACCAAAAAAAAAAAAAAGTAATCAACACTCTTACAAGGCCATGAACACTGCAACCTTTACTAACAATTAGCTTAAGATATACTGGCTGTTGCAATAGGAGCACCAATATTAGGGGAGTAAACAACCACTTTCCTGTTGAATTTAAAAACCAACTCACTGATAGTACTCACCTGGGACAGAAGCTCCTGACTAGCAAGGTCATAGGCTCTAAGAGATAACCAGCTACTAATCATTTTGCTGAATGGATAGAATGGATAGAGTAATAATCTGCCCCCAAGTTCTCATTGTTATACACCCTGATTAGTGAATCTCTCAATTCTCACCAGATACATTTGTTTTTGTACTAGTGACTGGTACAGTGACCAAAGATACAAGATTATAGAGTGATCAGTTCTAAATGTGACATCTCCATCATATCTCCTCCTTCCAAGTTTTGGGAATGATTTTAGAAGAGTGGGTAGACATATTATAAGAGTCAGAAAGGGTACTCTTACTTTTGCATTCTAGAGCTGGACAGATGTTCCCATCCTCCTGAGATTTCCTAGATTACACCCAATAGAATAACTATTAAGGTTCTGCCATAGTTGTTTGAAGTGTGAAAAGCAACAAAGCACTGATATGGACACAAACAGGGAGCCTTCCTCCCTGTTTTCTGCTTTCTTTTATTGAATTTTTTCTTTGGACAAATTCATACTGGTATATCATACATTCTGTTTAATGTCATTCTCATTCTCTTTTATCCCCTTCCCCGAGCTTGACCTTAAGTCATTTTCTCAATTTCTTCTGTTTCTGTTTTGTTTTGTGACCAATGAGTTTAATCGTGGCTTTTTATGTTACTAATATGCATCTGAGCATAGTTTGCTGCTATTTGTTGGCAAACAGCAAGCTCATTAGTAAGTACACTACTGGAAACAATGCCTGGCCTTCCAATAGAATCTCTCAATAGCTCATAGTTCAGCAGGAAAGGGTAAGGAGGCTACATGGATCTCTCCCCAGTCTATGATTGACTCTCAAGAGACCCAGTCTTATGAGACCCATTTCTGGCAGTCACTAATGTTAATCATGAGTGCACTGGCAGTGTCATGCCTATATGGTAACGTTTCATTGCTCTTCTGATAATTTTCCATATCTGACACTCTTCCCACCTTCTCTTCTACATTGTTGCCTCAGTCTTAATTGGGAGTGTATAAATGAATGTCTTGTTTAGGACTCAGCACTGAAACTGCATTTCCATCATCTTGAGAAACATATTTCTCTGTGTTCATCACCTTTCATTGCAAAAGACAGCATTTTTGATTAAGAATGAGAACATCACTTCTGTGAGTGTAAACATAAGTCTTTAGAAGGCAGCTTGGTATACTATCAATTTAGCATTTTCTCTCCAAGGGCCTAAAACTTCTGTCACAGATTTTTAACTAGGTTTACAATAGTATACACAGATTCTATTTTCTGATGTAGACTTCAAAACCAACCATGCATATTTGGTTGCTTTCTACAATCTCTGGTGACTTTATGCCCAACAATTCATAAGGACATATCCCATGCCTGGCAGTGAGATCTGAGTTTAATAATCCACTTTTATTAGGTGAAGTATTATTCAGTCATGCAGGTTATCAGCCTTCTAACTATCATACTTCAAGTTGGCTTCAGAAGTAGTAGATTCCCATATGGCCTTTTCTACCCCACCTCTTTATGGTTAACCCTTCCACCCTACCCCCAACCTCCTCCATTCCATAACTAATTAATGATCCTATCCCTAATTAAGTTCAACCCCCAAATATTCACAATCTTTGTTTCCTATCACCTATGTTATGTCCTTTGAGGCAATCTCTCCTCTCTAGTTCCCTGGCTTCTATAGGTACTCTGAGCTAAACACACAGAGCTAATGATTTAGAACTAAAATCAACTTGTGAGAGAGAACATGCAACATTTGTCTTTGTGGGCCCGAGTTACCTTAATTAGTGTAATGTTTGCCAATTACAGCCATTTACCTACAAACTTCATAATTTTATTTTTCTTTATACTTGAAGAACTCTGTTGTTTATATGCATTACATTTTCCTTAACCATTCAAGTGTTGAAAGATATTGTGGTGGTTTGAAAGAAAATGGCCCCCAAAGGGAGTGGTACCATTAGGAGGTGTGGCCTTGTTGGAGTAGGTGTGGTCTTGCTGGAGGAATTGTGTCACTATGGAGACAGGCTTTGAGGTCTCCCTATGTTCAAGCCATGCCAGTGTCTCAGACCTCTTCCTATTACTTGTGAGTCAATGTGTAAGAACTCTTAGCTCTTTCTCTAACACCATGTCTGTCTGCATGCTACCTTGCTTCCTGCCATGATGATAATGGATTAAACCCCGAACTGTAAGTAAGCCACTGGAATAAATGTTTTCCTTTATAAGAGTTGCTGTGGCTATGGTGTCTCACATTGTCTTCACAGCAATAGAAACCTTAACTAAGACAGATATCTATGCAAATTCCCTTCTGTAGCTATTGCAAACACCCCCAAAGTGTTAATCACCACGATAGATACTGACACAGGTGTACACCACTGACACTTCTCGAGATTGCTTGCATAGTAGCAGTGAATGACAGGCAATGGTCTCCAAAATCTGATCCACCTGCAAACCTCAGTTCACAGATGTCACACCTCAGGGTAATTCTCTGCAGTCACAGAGAGAGGAAAGCAGGCTCCTTCCCCTTGTGTACTTCCCAACTTGAGTCAACTTCTTGCTGCCTGGATCATGAGCACCTGGTTCTCTGTCTTCACATCTCCCTTCCTTGGCCTACCCTCACTCAGAACTTTGGGCAGACTGAACTGAGGGTATCCAACCTGTGGATAAGTTTGGATCCCAGTCTCGAAAGTAGCTTAGTTTTCCACAATAGATTCTTAAGGTGGTGACTGGCTACTTATGCCTAAGTCATGCAGTGTGACAAAATGGGATTTTTCTCTGCTGCTGACCCGTGGCTGTCCCATTAACACCAGCAACTGGATTTGCATATCATAAGAATCATTGGTGTGCTCTCAGGGTAGGACTGATCATCTTTCTTCTAGATTATTAACTTGGAAGCAGCTTTGAGCCCTACCTCCTACCATACACATTCCCTATGTTGCTGTACATTGAAGCTGATGTGTTTCACTTGGTTCACTACATGGTGGCACATATTTTTGATGTTAAAATTCCCTTTAAACTCCTTCACAGATATTCAAAGCTTTACCTCTTTCTCTACTTGGGAGCAGGTTTTTCATCCCTTTACTGGGTCTCATAGTACCAGCCTCCAGCCTCTACTACACCTCCTTATACAAAAGTTACAGAATCTATTTTTTTTAATGAGTCTTACTGATAACTACCAACTTTACATTACAGAATATAAGTCATAGAGACTGAAGAAGAGTAAATATCACTAACCCCCTTGTATACCCAAGAGGGAATGGCATACACTCTTTTAAAAAAACAAATGATTGAGTTATAAAGGTAGCAGAGAGTTGAAGGTTGTTAATTAGATTTATCCTGAAGCTGGAGATAAAAATGAGATCATATGAATTCTGATAATATGCAAAAATTTCAAAGAATATGCATTTAAAAAGTTAATATGAAAATGTTTAAAACTGATTTTAAAGTTGATTGTTTTGGAAAAGGAGGTTGTCCATAAGCTCTTCAACTTTTTTAAAGATTCATTCAACTAAATGCAATTAACTCATTAATTAATCTTCCATAGAAACAATTCCAAGTCTAGAAAAAATTCAATTGCTAAGAAATATAATTCTTGCTCTGAACTTAATATTTGAAGAAGAAAACTAAGAATTTGGTAGGAGCATATGCTCATGACTGATGCTTGCTTGGCAGGCAAGGTTCTATCTACAATTGCCAGCACTACATAAAATTCAAAAATCATTTTGGTAAAAATTATCATTACAAAAATCTATAAAAATCAAAATATATATAACATTTCAAACCAGAGTTTCTTTTGATTAAAATCATAGCATATTGAGAAAATCCAAATCATACCTGTTTATTGGGATGTTCTGAATCAGAGATTGGACTCCTAAAGATCATCCATAAAATATACTTATGTCATGTCTTAAAGCAATCAAACATGTTCATATGCCTTTATTCTGTAAGAGTAAAGGTGATTCTAAATTTGTTGAGATTTAAGATGAATAAATAATCTACTTCGCAGTGTTTCGTTCTGTGTAGTGTTCTGTGAAATCCAATTCACAGTATGCCACCAACAAATGAAGATCCCTTTACCTGGCAACAACAATTTTCTAAAATGGTTGTTCAGTGAGGGAATTCAGGAACACAACTTGTGGGACACATTCAGAAGGAATTAAAATCTCAGTTTTGGATGAGTAAGTGATTAAGGGAAACCAATTACTCCTCGTGATAGCCGATACCATGGTTATACATAATCACTTCCCCAATTTAAAATGCATACTCAAAAAATAAATTACCTAAAGAGGAATTTTCGTCCTTCCTATTGCGTCACTGTATTTTAGGTGGTTCTCCTGTAATCCCTACTGTCCTGTAATAAAGACAAAAGCTCTCTCTATGTTCTCCGAGAAGCAATGGTATGAGGGTTAATCATTCTTTTAAATGAATGTATAATTGCCTATTCAGAATGCTGCCAATTTCACAAGGGAATTCAGGAAAAACAAAGTTAGAAATAATTAACAAGTTTACACTATTGATTTCTCTATTAGAATACTTATAGAAACACTTAAAAATTAAAAAAAGTTTTACCAATTTAATTTTCAGAGATATTAAATTACTTTAGTGTTTTATCCAGGTATCTTCATCCTGTACTAAGTAGACAAAGTTCATTAACACATGGAGTTTGCTAACTTTTTTCTGAGTTGGTCAGATGTGTAACTTCCTATTTCTCTTACCTATCTATCTGGTTTTGTTTCTTTTGTACTGGTGTGATCACATTCCTGTTTGCTCCCTTAGGTAGTGAAACACTTGCAAAGCTCCTGTCTGGGGAGGAAACGCTTTCCCAGGTCTTGCTAAAGAGGCAATAGTTTGACATGAGATGAGTTTTGTTCTCTGCCTATTGAACCTTGGCCTTTCCAATACTAGAGATTTGACAAGACTCTTAAACCTGTGGCAACCCCCAATTGATTCTATTATGGGTATTTGTGTCCCTTAAGTATTGGGCTGAAACTGCTATTTCATTTCCCACAGACCCTGGATACAAACTAGACGGTCATTCCATTAGAGAAAATGGAGCAAACTTTTAATTTTATAACTACATTTAAACTATTCTGTAGTGTGTGCCCTCATGATATTTGACTATGCTGACCTAAATTTTTAATGACTTCCTTTTCATGAGCTCTCCCTATGTAGGTTCTAGTTTAGAAAGAACTGCACTACTAATGGAGGAGAATTCTGCATTTGCTTGATGTCACTCTAATACTCTCCATCAATACTTTATTGAGATTCAGATACTATGTGTTTACCATCTCATGTAATACTAAAACTAACTTATTGATGAAATCACTATCAGAATACTATAGAGGACAATACCGAACTTTGAAAACAATCTTTTGAATTTTAATGTAAGTGAGAACTACAATGTACTCAAAACAGTGAATTATAGAGATCTTATTAATTCTACTGATATTGCAATTTCCTTATTCTGAAAGGATTTCCTATAATTCATATTTTATTACTTATTTACTAATGTAGTAATATACACAGGTGAGATCTTTAAAAATTGGTATAGTCCTGTGGGTTCTATCTTCATATTCTAAATAAAATATGATCAAAGGAATTATCCTAGAGGCCACTTTTGAATTTCAGTCCCTCCATCACGTGAAGGCATAGTGTCCATGGCCTTGGGAGGAAGGAGTATTAAAGGTTCTTCCTGTAAATCAAAAGATAGGCCTATAGACTGAACTACTCAGACTTCGACTTTGGACATTCAGAGCCTAAGAGCTTTTCATTTCTACTTTTTCTTCCCGAGCTTGTTAAGACTTTTAAACCATTTGTTTATTTATTATATATGCACACAGTGTTTTGGGATCAAATACACTCCACTCCCTCATCTCTGATTTTTCTCCTACTCCCTTACCACTTTCAGTACCAATTTGTGAACAATTTCTGCTTAATTTTTTAAATACCTACTAAGTCTGTTTAGTGCTGTCTGTATGCATATGGTTGTGTAACCTACTGGACCATGGTGGCCTCTCATGGCCCACATCCTCAAAGATACTTGTGATATTGTGTCCCCCAATATATCATGCACCTTAATAAACTTATCTGGCATTAGAAAACAAAACAGCCGCTAGATAGACATAGAGGCCAGAAAATGGTGGCACACACACACCTTTAATCCTATCACTTGGGAGGTAGAGATCCATCCAGATCTCTGTGAGTTCAAAACCACACTGGAAACAGCCAGGCATGGTAACACACGCCTTTAATCCCAGGAAGTGATGGCAGGAAGCAGAAAGGTATATAAGGCATGAGGACCAGGAACTAGAGTCTATTAAGCTTTCAGTCTTTCAGCAGCAGTTTAGCTGAGATCCACTGGGATGAGGACACAGAGGCTTTCAGTTTGATGAAATGAGGTCTGCTGAGGAATTGTCAAGGTGAGATTAGCTGTGACTGGTTCTGTTTCTCTGATCTTTCAGCATTCACCCCAATACCTGACTCCAGGTTTGTGTTTATTGATAAGATCTTCTAACAATTCATGCTACAGATACTGTATCTGCTTTCCCAGTAGCCATCAATTGCCAATGGGTTCTCAGATGAGGTGACTTTTACTTACATTGTCATTCTGCCCTGGGTAATTTCTGCTGTCTATTTCCCCACATCCTTGCTTTCTTGTCAGCTCTCCTGAACTGCGTTTGTTCTCCAAGGACTTTCAGTGCAGCTCTGATATAGCTTTGACAATATAGGAGCAGTGCTCTGATCTGAGACAGACTGGTTCACCATGTTTTCGTCTGGCACAATTTAATTACAAGACCTTGAAACATTGTTTTATCTTTCAGTGAGCATAATTTTCTTATTAAGTAAAAGTGGAGCCTATAGCCATATGTCATTTTTTTACAAGGATTAAATAAAAGACTATATACAGAGTGGATTCCATGTGTTACACTAAACCTGTAGTAAACCCTAATTTCTTTTTCTTTTAATTATATAACAACATTGTCATTTCTGTTTTAATCAGTTACAAGAAAATTTTGACCAGCTTTCTGTAGGTAAGTCTGAAAGCCATCACCTACCTGAGACTGTAGATCAATGTTTTATGGTTTTCAAAATAGTTTTAATAATTTAATGTTATATCATATTTCCTCCTAGATCAATCTCAAATCTCTACTCATCTCTCCAACTTCATGTCCTCTTTTTCATACATGAGTAGCACATTATCTCTCTCTCTGTCTCTCTCTGTCTTTGTCTCTCTCTGTGTCTCTGTATCTGTCTCTGTCTCTCTCCTGGATGAATTTCATTTTACACTCGTGTGTGTGTGTGTGTGTGTGTGTGTGTGTGTGTGTGTGTGTGTGTTCATTTGTGTGCCTAAGGAGATGAAAAGAGAGTATCTGATATACTGAAGCTAGTGTTCCTAACACTTGTGAACTATCTAAAGTGGGTGTCAGAAGTTAAACTTGGATCCTCTGCTAACACAATGCCCTCTAACTGTGGAGCCACTACACTGTAGTTGGGAGTTTTCCTGTGTCCTGCCTGGCACCCACAGTAGTATGACCTGCTTATAAAATAATCACACAGTGGCTTAATATTAATTATAACTGCTTGGCCATTTGCTCAGGCTTATTAATGACTAGTTCTTACACTTAAATTAATCCATGATTCTTATCTATGTTCAGCCACGTGGCTTGGTACCTTTTTTCAGTTCTGCCTTCACATCTTGCTTCCTCTGTGTCTGGCTGGTAACTCCTGACTCTGCTTTTCCTCTTCCCAGTATTCCTCCAGTCTGCTCACCCTGCCTATACTTCCTGCCTGGCTACTGGCCAATCAGTGTTTTATTAAACCAGTGTACAAAAGCATTATCCCAGAGCATTTCCCCTTTTCTGTCTAAACAAAAGGAAGGTTTTAACTTTAACATAGTAAAATTACATATAATAGAACAGTTATCATGCAAGAATTATAGTTACAATGTTAGTCTATTTGTATTTGACAAAATTAAGGAAAATATTCTTTCTAGCCTATATTTGTGAATCTAAAGTTTCATATCTACCTTTTCTCTTATCATAACCAAGAAAAACCATAATTATAACTTTCTAGTCTTCAACTACATCAAAGACCCCAGAAGGATATATTATCTAAGTAAACAGGAAGAGCATTATAAACAACTTCCAAAAAATCTAGAATTACAGAGACAGCTGCCTGCATAAACAGTCATACAAAGTTCCTCTCTAACATTGAGGCATTCATCTTCAGCCCATAGACCTAGTCTCTCAGTCATTTTTTTCCCTCCGTGTCCTGTAGAATGCCCGGCAGTTTCTTCTGTGAAGCAGGAACTTGAAGCACCATCTCTCCTTGCAAAGTTCAGTGGTCACCTTTCTACAGGTCCTGCATGTCCAGTCGATACAACATTGTGTCAAGCAGTCAAGGCAAGAATAGTTTCTTGACAAAATGGCTATTTTTGCAAAGAAGAAGATAAACTCCATATGGAGTATCTTCGATGCCCATCTTTCTCTCCGAAGTAAATCAGTGCTGCCAGGAGCAGATATGTCTCATTGTCCAGGAAAGTCTACGTTTTTAAAACATTTTAAATGCTATATTCTGTAGGTCTTTGAAATGTTTGAGGATTACCTACCTAATTGAATTATATCTATGTATATCTAGAAAACTTAACATGACTATAAGTTTGACTATCATAGAAGACTAATTATTAATCTGTATTTCTTAATTATCCATTACAATTTAAATGAGCTGTACAGACATAATATCTTAAACAAGAGTATATATATATATATATATATATATATATATATATATATGGTATAACAAAATTAACTTTAAATTTATATCAATAAACTAAAATCTGTACCAATGTAAAACATTTTAAACAATTTGCTCTTTAAAAGTAGGTTCAAAAATCCAACAATATTCCAAAATATATCCTATATTTCCATCTCATATCCCACTTTCTTCTTTTAGAAAGACATTGACTATGACCAATAACAATTTGTAACCAGCAACCTAAACAAAGACAAACATGCATAATCCATTTTTGGGGGGAATCTGGGTGTAGTTTTTTAGGCTACTTCCTGCTGATAAAAGGCATTTTATTCTTATGGGGACACAAAGAAAATTTTAAGGTTATGGTCAAGTCCTAACTGGAGTAGTCTGTGAGGCTGCATTGTCTGAGCCAGTTGCCTGGAAACCATTCTGGATGTTGGATCATCTGGGCCATGGTGTCACTGGAGACCTTTCAGGGAGTCTTGGCTGGTCAAACCATATTAGCCTGGAAATAATCCACAGGCTTTCATCTTCTGTGGAAACAAAAGCATAACTTTTTTTTCCAAAGCAATGTATCCTTAGACATAAATTTTGAAATTGAGATACCTTTAAAATATACATATTGATTTAACTCAGCAGTTTTTACAGTCAAATATCTCTCTGCAGTTAAAAATTTCAAAGACAGTACAATCCAAATTCTCTGTGAAATATCCATCTTTATGTGGCTTATTTTTTACATTACCTTTACTGTCTCTTTAAATACTTTATTTTTTAAAACTTTCTATTTATTTATATAATTGTTTATATTTCTTTTCCTCTCTCTTCCAAGCCTACATACATTTTTACATATACAGTAAACCATTTAGAGGTTTATTTCATCTGAATCTGTTTTATTGTGAATCCATTGCTTTAAACTGCAGTGGGTAGTACTAAAGCAGCAGCCTTGGCTGCAGACTCCACCCATCTCAGCTTTTTAACATGGTGGAGATAATTCATTGCCAGCTCTGGGGCCATGCTGTCTGCTGACTCTGGGAGGTAGTGAGTCTATGCTTCTATCAAGGCAGCGTGTAGCCCAGAAATCTCTCTCTCTCTCTCTCTCTCTCTCTCTCTCTCTCTCTACTACTAAAGGCTAAATCCACCATACAGCATACTGTGCAGCTTGGAGATGCGTCTGTGTACTGCTGCAAGTTCAACATGGTGGAACTACGTTTACCACCAGCTTTGTGGGAACCATGCTCACTGCCGGACTCTGGGAGACTGTGGATCTATGCATCCATCCAGCAGAGTGTAGCCACAAAAGCTAAATCTGTCATGCAGTTTACTGTATGGCTTGGAGACGCCACTGTGTACCACATTGGAAATCCGCCATGCTGCACTCAAACCCACATGCCACTGCGAACCTTCCATACTGTAGCTCATGGTTTGCCTGGGAGACACAACTAGGAAGCTGTTTTTAGCTCTGTTTTAGAATCTTTTCTTTTGTGTGTGTGTTAAGCTTTCTCAGGTTTTAGATGGAAACTTTTGCCCCACGTTTTGGTGCCACTACACCAACTCTTACCTACCCCAAAAATACAAAACAACTTAAAATTTTAAGGATCATTATATATATATATATATAAAATCTCAGGTATTTTGTTTTAGCAACAAAAATAGACTATAAGAGAGCTCATTACAGTCTCCTTCCAAGCTACCACCACTCTGCAGAGATGTCTGAAGTTCTTTAAAAGTTCTGTTCAGACAAATCTCTAAATGGGATGTCTCCATCAAATCCTTCCCCACACAGCTCAGAAACTTTATAGAAGAGGGAGAAGGAGTGGAGGAAACTGAGGAGGTGGAGGATACCAGGAGAGTAAGGCCCTCTACAACAACTGTGCAAAGTTCATCTGAACTCACAGAGACTGAAATTACAATCACAGGGCATGCACTAGGTCTTCTGTGTATACATTATAGCTTTAAGTTTCATACTTTTATGGGACTCCTGAATGCATGAAACAGCAAATCTCTGATTCTTGTGCCTTCTTAGGGACTCTTAGTTTTCTGTTGACTCATCTTGCCCAACTTCAATTTGATGGTTTTTGTTTTATCTTATTGTATTTTGTTTTGTTATGTTCTGTGGTTATCTCTTAGAAGCCTGTTCTTTTTAATGAGAAACAGATGGGAAGTGGATCTGGATGGTAAAGGAGGTAGGGAAGAAATGTGAGTAGAAGGAGGAGAAACTGTACTCAGATTATGTTGTATGAGAAAAAAATCTATGTTTAATAACAGGGTGGAAAGTTCTGTTCATGTGTTTGGAGATGGCTTAATGGGTAAGAGTACCTGCTGTTTATGCATCCACTTAAGAACTGTGTGAGGCCATGAATTCCAGTAACTTCAGTGCTGAGTTGATGGAGACAGAAGGATAACTGGTGCTTGTTGACTACCAGCCAATCGACTAGTTTAGTGAGAGATCCATTCTCAAAATATTAAGGCAAAGCACAAGAGAGTAGATTCCAAACATTCTCCTCTGGCCTCCATGAGAGTGCACACAGGAGTGTACAACTGCTTACACATACACGTTCAATATACACAGACCAATATACACACTCAGGCACACCAAAAGAAAATAAACTAACCAAAAGATAGAGAGAGAGCATCCAAATTAACAAAATCAGAAATGAAAAGGGGGACATAACAACAGACAATGAGGAAATCCAGAGAATCATCAGGTCATACTTCAAAAACCTCTGCTCCACAAAACTGGAAAATCTAAAAGAAATGGATAATTTTCTGGATAGGTACCACATAACTATGTTAAATCAAGACCAGATAAACTCTTTAAATAGACCAATAACCCCTAAGGAAATAGAATCAGTCATCAAAACTCTCCCAACCAAAAAAAAGCCCAGGACCAGATGGTTTCAATGGAGAATTCTACCTTATCTTCAAAGAAGAGTTAATACCAATACTTCTTTAAACAGAAGGAACATTACCAAACTCCTTCTATGAGGCTACAATTACCCTGATTCCTAA
>CABHPR010152145.1:0-26342 GCA_902168415.1 Peromyscus melanophrys | reverse complement strand
GTTTGTAGATGGAGAAAATATCATGGGACCCCACACCTGAATCAAGAACTGTAGGCAACTAAGGGCTTGAGAGACAGAGAGAGAGAGAGAGAGAGAGAGAGAGAGAGAGAGAGAGAGAGAGAGAGAGAGAGAGAATTAGTCATCCCCAGGGATAAATACTTTTATTGATTATTCATGTCAAGTAATCAACCCTGAAATTAGATACATAAAAGCAAACTTTAACAGACTCAGTCAGGTTTTTCTGTCTATGTGTTTAAACATATATGTAATTATAACAAAGAAAAAGAGGTCATGGATTTGAGAGTGAGCAAGATGTGAGTCATGGAAGGGGTTAGAGGGAGGCATTACCTTTTAATTTAAAAATATTTTAAAAACTTATTTATTTATTCACTTTTCTTTTCATTTTGCATACCAACCACTGTTCCCCTTCCCATTCCTCTTCCTGCTCTCCCCATCCACCTCCTCCAAAAGGGTAAGGGCTCCCATGGCGAATCAACAAAGCCTGGCACATTCAGTTGAGGCAGAACCAAGCCCCTCCCCCTGCATCAAGGCTGAGCAAGGCATCACACCACAGAGAAAATTTTAAAACATTTTTTTTAAAATAACACATATAAGGACAAAGCAACAACCTCAACAATGAAGAAAATTTAAATGGAAACAACCCAAAGTATAAGGCAGCATCCATTGAGATGATTAGAAGGATAGATATATGTTGGTCACATGATAATTGCTTTTCTTAATGTTGATAGTATTAATTATCAGTGTCATAATTTTAGTTTTAACCAACAATCAAACTTTTGAGATATGTATGCATTGAATAAGTCATCCTTTAAAAGACAAAACTCTAAACTTAAACACTAAAACTTTTATTCATAAATATTGCTCTAGAAATAATGTGCTATGGACATTTACATATATATGCATATACTTTAAGTGAATGAAATTTGCTACATGTAGATATGCTAGTAAGTGAACAAGTAACATCATTAAATAGCTGCAGACTATTTCATTGCATTAAGGTAAAATGCCATTATTAAAAGACAAAACTGTTTGAGTTTATATTACAGAAAACTTAAACAAAAATTGAGAGTTCTGTGTAAAGTTGCACATTCTCAGATTCACAAATATTATTTTAAATTAAACTGTATTCCGCACATCAAATATTAGCACACAGCTGAAAAGTCTATTTCGTTTTCAGTGGCATAACTCAGTGCTGACTCACACTGTTTCACAGAACGCAAGACCCAAAAATAGATTGACCTGTCTTTCAACAAAGATTATAGCTCAGAATAACTTTAGCTGGACTGAAGGAGAAAAAGTGTCTAGAATTAAACATCTACCTAAAAAGTGGATAGCTGCAGCTAACGTTCTATGTCAAGAATTTATAACACTGAATAATACTTTTACTTATCTAACATGTTTAATACAAGTAAGTAACTTTATTAAAATCTTTTACACTATGAGAGTTGGAGAATTTTGAGGTATTTTTCCAGTCTCAAATAATTTGTATTTGTCATTTCTCAATTAATATTTAAATGAGCCAACATACTAGAGGGTAACCATAAGCCATCTCTTCAGATAAAATTAAGAAGTTGAAGGAACTCATATCTAAGTCTGTCTGCCAAGTTGATTATCTATCCTGGGAAGATTCTTAATATTATGATTGACCTATGAATAGAGCCAGTTTTTAATGACTGCTATGAAACAGTAAGAGTCCAGTTTGTATATTTTCTGATGCTTCTCTACAAGAATTAGTTGAAATCAAACTTTATATTTAGTTAATAATGCATTTCAAGTTGTTTGAAATTGACATTCTGAATAAGGAACATCATTAATAGCCCATATAGCAAATTCTGAGTATCTCCTAGGTTAACCAACATCACATAATAATTAGTTTATTTAACAAAATAAACATCTCAACTCATAGATCTCAAGATGGAAGTACAGACCAAATGAGACTACATCCCCAATCTGATGGCTGAATTTAGAGAGACAAGTAAGCTGAACATGATGGTATGTGCCTGTAATTATAGCATTCCAGAAGTGGAGGCAAAAAAAATGTCCAATCCAAGGCTATCCTGTGTCTATATAATATAGTCCAAAACAATAAAAAATATTCAAAAAACAAGAAAAAATCCCAACAACCTCACAAAGCAGATAACAGCATTTGTTGGAAAGTATGTAGAAAATAGGAATATGTATATTTTGATAATAACTTAAATTGGCACAATCTGCAAGGTCACAATGAGAAACATCTTGGCAATTCATTCTTTACATTGTTTAACACAAAGTTCCTGGATGTTCCAGCCACCTCACACTCATTTTCATCCCAAACTTGTATGCAAATATCAGGAAGATGGGAATCAATCTATTCAAGATCCATATATACCACGCTTGAGCTTATGCTCAGAGGACACTTCATCATACCACAAAGTCACTTGCTCAATGATGTTCATTGCAGCTCAATTCATAATAGATAGAAATTGGAAACCACCTAGATGTACTTCAATAGAAGAACAGTTTTCAAAAATGGTACATTTACATGATGAAGTAGTATGTAGCCCTTAAAAAATGAAATCTTTACATTCACAGGTAAATAGGTGAAACTAGTAAAAGTCATCCTGAGTGAGGTAACCCAGACCCACAAAGACAAGTATGGTATATATTTGTTTATATGTGGATATTAGCTCTTAAGTCAATGATAAGGAAGCTATAATCCTTGGAATCACAGAGGTTAGGTATAGAGTAATGTACTAGGGAGGACAGATATATCTCCCTAGGAAAGGGAAATAGAATAAGTAGTTATGGATGGGGTGGAACAAATGTGAGGATAAAGTAGTGGAGAGAGAAAGAAGGAGGGAAAGAATATGAGGAGAGACAGCTAAATGAAGGGCTATTTGAGGGGCAATGTGGAAATCTAAGACAGTAGAAGCTTTCTAAAATATATGCATACGAGGGTGATCCCAATAAAATCATCAAACAATGGGGGAGACAAAGTCCCAACTGGCCATCTCTTGTCACAGAATGAAGCTCCAGTAATGAGATTGGGTTACATCTGAATTAGTGATTAGACAAAAGGGTCCATGGGAATCTCCAAACAACACAGACTGTTGACAAGCCTATAGGTTGCTCTCCCCAAACTGACACCCAGGCACCTTTGCTGAAGACAACACCTACACAAATTATTAAATGCAGAGAAGTCAAGCTGGTGCCCACATAGAGCCTTTAACCATATGTACTAGCAGCTTTGGTAAAGCAAGGTTCTCCGCATACTACCAAAGCAAACTGTAAACCCCAAGCTGGCCACAGACCCTTTGATATACAATGGTGTACAGACCCTTTGATATACAATGGTGTCCTGCTTGCAAGATATGCTAGGTTAATAGCGGCACAAGTGAGAGAAACCAATCAATATCTGATTTGACTTAAGGCTCACTCCATGAGACAGAATCCTTATCTGACATTTTGGTGACCAACAAACTGAGACTAGATAGACCAGGGACCTAGGATAAAATAAAATACTACTATTCTAAAAAAAACCAAAACAACAAAAATGCAACATTAAAATCACTCCTAATGATGTTCTGCTATGCTCATATAACAGTGCCTTGCTCGACCATCATCAGAGAAGCTTATGCTTGCAGCAGACAGAAACAAATACAACGACCACAGTCAGACATTACAGAGAGTGAGAAACCTTGGAACACTCAGACCTAAATGAGATGTCTTCTTCAAATCTCTCCCTTCAGGACTCAGAGAGCTCTGCAGAAGAGGAGGCAGAAGGAATGCAAGAGCCAGAGAAGACAGAGGACACCAAGAAACAGGTCCTCTAAATCAACACGGCCAAAGCTCATACGAGCTCAAAAGACCAAGGCAGAATGCACGGGGCCTACATGAATCTTTCCCAGGCCCTTTGTATGCATATTTTGACTTCCCGTTTAGAATTCTTATGGGACTCCCAGGTGTGGGAATAAATGGGTCTATTCCACTGTTTTCATTCTATTGATTTGTTTTGTTTTTATCTTATTTTATTATTATTATCCACTAGAAATCTGTTTGTTTTCTAAAGAGGGACAGGGAGTGGATCTAGATGTGAGGGAAGATATGGAGGAACTTGAAGGAGTAGAGGAAGGGGAACCATAATCAGCATATATTATGTGAGAAAAAATGAATTTTCAAAGACGAGAGCTAGACAGAGAGAGACAGAGAGGGAAGGAGGGAGAGAGAGAGGGATTGAGGAGGGAGGGAGGGAGAGAAAATAGTGGTTGTCCTAATAGGGAAAGAAAAATAGCACAAAGTGTCCTGAATGGGCAAACAAGAAGTGGTACAGCCACATGGAATAAAGGGAATATTTTCAGTCAAAAAAGGGGTCCTTACACATGCTAAAATTCAACAGAGTGCCTTAAAAATATGATGAATGAGATAAACCATGATTACTATGTACAATTCTGTTTATTTGAAAATGGCAATACATAAACATATAGAGAAAGAAATTGAGTTGGTATTTCCTAGGGCTGGATAGGTGATGGGAGGAATAATTGGTAATGGATTTGCTATTTATTTATTTTCAGGAGATAAATGAAAAATTCTAAGTGTATGTACAGAGCTGTGTGACTCCACCTAAAACTGTTGTACTGTAAACTACAAGTGTGTGAATTATCATTGTCAATGGACCTGTTAAAATGGTAAGGAGATTCAGTGCTATGCTGGTATAAACTATTGTGCAAGTAAACACTGAGGAGACTGGAAAGATGGCTCAGTTGTGAAGGGAATTTCCTGCTCTTCCAGATGATCTTGGTTCGATTTCCAGCACCTACATAGTGAATCACAACTATCTCTAACTCTTTTTCCTTTGTATCTGATGTCCCTTTCCGGCCTCAGCAGGCACCATGCACTCACAAGATATACATCCATACATGCAGATAAAATACACATAAGCAAATAGTTTTCAAATTAAAACAGCTATTTTAGATAATGTGGGCTGTTTTAATGAAATGCTTCAGCTGGGTACCAGTTCAACAACAACATAATTGTGATGTAGAAATTGGAAAGTCCTAGATAAATGTGTCAATAGGTTGAGAAGGCCCCGTCTGTGTTCATAGATAGATCTTTCTCTGTCACCAAGCAATAGGAAGGACTAGGCAAGAAGGACAAGAATTTCATTAATTTTCCTGCATATCTCTCTCACAGCTTACTTCTCTCCTTACCTACTGACACCAGTGCCCCCCTAACCCTCACCATGGGCCTGGGCCAGCTGGCTCCCTCCCTCACCTGAGGGAGCTGGTCCCAGCACCCATGACCGACCAACTTAGCTGCCACCCAGGCACACATTCAGGGCTAAGGGTTGGCATACCCCAACATATACCTCACCTATGGCCTGCTAGAGGGATGGTTCTACGGGATTTCCATGACTGGGGCAAGGACAAGATAATGGAGAGGAGTGTCAGTTATGGTCCAGTTTTATGATGTACCAAAGCCAGAGGCCTTGACCCTGACCAACAAGACATTACACAATGAACATTTGCAAGTAGCGCTGTTTGGACAAAAGGGTAAACTGCATGATACAGTAGAGCTTGCAATGCCATAAGACAAATGAATAGGCAAAGGAGAAGCAGGAAAGATGGAGGAGCAAAATGTTTTTTCCTTTTTTTATAGGTTATAATTTATTTTTATCTTACTTTTATTCTTTTTTAGGTTTCTTTGGTGGAAGGAAACTACTAGAATGAGGAGGGGATATGGAGGGACTGGAAGGTGAGTGGAATTGGGGTGCATGATGTGAAATTCCCAAAGAATCAATAAAAAGACAAAAATAAAAATAAAATAAGCATTTTGGTAACAAAGACATGCACGTTCCAACAGTAGCTAACTATTGTCTTGGTTTGTGCTTTGCTCTTGTTTTATCAAGCTGATATTTATAAACCTGACCTGTTTGCAGATAAATTTTTACGAGAAAAAAATGTGGAAGAGTTCAGATTGAAACTTCTATTTCTGGGAATAAGTTTATCATATTACTGTAGACAGTCTTCCAGTTTAACAGAAATGCCAGACACAATTTCAAATCTTTTTCCCTAAAACCCTGCAAGGGTAATAAGAAATGCGGACAAAAATGAAAGTGAAACCAAGGAAAAATTAAAATACAAATGCTGCTTTGCCCAGGACATGTCTCTTGGATCTCACAAATATGGACCTCATGACTCTGCAGCAAGATGTGCAGACAGAAATCACAGCTGTGAGAGTCTTACAGGGGACTCTCCCTCCGTAAATTAACTTGAAAGCAACAAACAAAAACCAGGAGAACTTTACCACCTGCTAAGAGTAAGCAAGTCCTGACACCAGCTCAAGGGCGGTAGAAAGAAATGATGCTGTAGATCAGAAAGGGTTAATACTGAAAATATCCTTATAGACCCTAAGTTGTCAGAACATCTTACAATGGCAGCAATGATCCTTTAGAGCTGGGAATATCATATCAGTCCTCATGTAAATTCTACAGATGGCTTTCCAAAGAACCGAGGCAACTCAAATCAATAACAAAATAATGCAAACACGCCATTGAACTTGAAGGTGTTAGCCACTGGATGAAAATTGAGTATGCCTGTGTGAAGTCTTTGAGAAAGGAAGAAAGCATAAGGAGAGCACTACAAAGGATAGATGCAAGTATTCAGAATTCCCTGAAAGGGTGGAGAAAAATAGCATTGTGAAAAAAAAAAAAAAAAACAAAAAACAAAAAACAAAAAAAAACTTCCCTGTTCAGAGATTTGTGTTCCTATGTCAACCTCCAGGGCACCTTGGATAAACAGTTGATTGTAGGACTAGAGATATAAAATCAAAGATGTGTTTGAAATTCCATGATGTGATAGCAAGCAAGAAAATATTTACAAAACTGTAGCACGGGTCAGAAATAAATAGAAGCCTGTTTGATGGCTCTCCCACTGGTCAAACTGTAGACACATTTAGCACTAAATGAACAATAAAACTTGAAATATAACATTAGATAAAATAGCTGTCTATGGTTATGTTTTAATATAAACATATAAGTAAATATAGTATATGAAAATAATATTTTGTAACATAGTATGATGAAAACTTAAATGAATAGAGAATTCTAGAAGTGAAAAAATACCATTGTAAATATCTCATTCACAGTTGATTCAGGCAAAAATTATTAATTCAAACTTGCAATTATGAGTAAAATTTAATAGAAAACATGATTTCAAAGTGTCTGAGCAATTAAGACAAGTTCATTCCCAGGACCAAAGTCAGGTTTTTGACAACTTCCCTAATTCATGCTGCAACAAGCTCCAAGGGTCTAACCTTCTTCTGAACCAGAATACACATGCACATACCCACACAAAGACACATTGACATCACATAATTAAAATCTTTAAGCAAACAAATTTTCCCTCATGAATGCTTTTTTCTTGTCAGCATTCATTCTTCTAACACAGGTATTGAGACATTTAAAGGCTTACACATGACCATAACATAGTCCCTATTTACATTGGTAATGATATGCATTTTAGAGTGCACATAGGGGCCTGGCAGACAACATTTACTGAGGTGATCAAAGTCAACATACAGCTAATGGGAAAACTGGGTTCTTGTGCCTTTAGATAAAAATCCACAGAAAAAAAACCACTCTAGGCTGCCATGTCATTCTTATGAAAGTTTCAAAATAACCTCGGAATGAAGTATTTCTAGTGAAAGAAAATGATCATAAACTAACAATTTATGAACCAGAAAACTGTAAATAAACATTATATCGTTATTTAGAGCTGTAGGCAAACTCTCATAGTCACCGATCAATTGCAGCTACATGCATTTTAGTCCACTATTAAAATAATAATAATATTTATATATAATTGGCTCAGAGGTTATAGTAGCTACCTTTCAATGATTCCATCATCACATGTAGCTAGTTCAGCAATAAGTTATGTTGTTTTAAAACTTCTCTTCTATCAGTACTAATCTATAGTTCTTGATTACATAAAGAACCATATCAATAAGTCACAAGTTAAGAATAGCAAAGAAATGGGAATAAAAATAATACATAAATCACAGCAAAGAATCCATGTGATGCAGTACAAAGGGACAGAAGAATAATAGCTACAGAAAGAAAAAATTAGATAAAGCTTATGCTATAAAATATGGAGGATGAAGGTCTTAGAAACTGTTGGGAGTTCATATCCTGAGGTAGCAAAAAAGAAAGCTAGTCTCATAAGGCTTGGCTAAAATAACTATTCATAGTCTTAGAATTCAGGAATTCTACTGCTGGGATAATATTGCAGATAAATTCTTTCATAAGTCTTACAAAATTTGTTTTTTTTTGTGACAGCATGAAATAAGAGGCATCTGAGTGTGTGTGTCCCAGGAAAAGGATAACAAATATGAATGGATTCTATCAGCATTCTGCAGCAGGAGAAGGCATCAGATAGACACAGAGAATCACAGAAGGCTATAAAACAAAAGCAACTCTGTTACTATACCACTTGTACAAATTTAAATGTTCAATATCTGAAAATATCACATTGTACAACCCTATTATATATATAAAAAATTATTAAACATTTTAAATATTAAAAATTATAAGTAGCCACAATCAATCATGAATAATAAAAAATGCAAGTATGATATTTTGCATAAATAAATGATAAAATATCACAAATTTGGAGTACAATGATTAATTTATTTATTGATACATACCTCTCAAAAAGGATAATATCTGGGAGTAACAACTACAAAAGAGGAGTTTTTGAAATTAATGAATCTACATTTTTTGTCTTCACTAAGTGCTTTAATGTGAGTAATTTTGTGTTGTATATATATTAAAACAACAGAAGTTTTTGCTTTTTGATTTCTTATCTTTATATGATTCATGTATTCATCTAAAGCAAGAATTTCAAAAAGTACTTCTGGGGGAAATGTTAGCATTTCAGTGAACTATTTTCTAAATTTAGTTTTCCTACTGGCCTTTTGTTCTGTGAAAACTTAAAATAAGAATTGAATCTTAAAGAATCCAGTTAAGTCCACATCCTTTAAGCAAAGCAAAGTCCTGCTGTGTTTATAATTGCCCAAAGGAAACTCTTTGGATAACAAGGCCACCCATTGGCCAAAGACTCAAGGAATGACAGACCTTCAATAGTTTCTCTTAGACAGAAGAAATGGACAGTTTACTATAATGTGAATAAAAGAAAAGAATAATTTGCACCATGAATTGGAAAGTGCCAGCCCAACTTTGATGAATTAATAGAGCATTGTAGTGAGAAGGACTGCATCAAAGTCACCTAGAAAGTACTAATCCTCGATGGGCTTGGTGTCCTTGAATCTGCTTATGTTTCTCTCATTGGAAAGATTGAAAGAATAAATGGAGTCTCTGTCCAGCCAAGTATACTTTATTCTTGAAGAGTATTAGAACTTGCAACTTCTACAAAAGGCTTCAATTTGTGTCTGTGGCATTATCTGACAATAAACTGTTCTCCAAGTTGTACTTTTCCCATATCTCTTATATGTGTACCTTTCTTAATTTGTTTAGTTTCTAGTGAGGCTAGCTTCACATATCAAAAATGCCCTTTCCTTCAGATGCAATTATGGAAATTATTGGAGACATTAAAACAGTGTTTCAAACCAGGAAATTACCTGTCATTATGCTGATTTTGTGTTTTAGGCCTAGGCCTGGGCTCCTACATGGTTCAGACAGCCTTGAGCAACAAAGATGTCCTGAAATATAGTATGAATAGAAAATTGAATCTAACCAGGGTTGTGTGTACATGTACATATATATGGTGCAAACTACCAGATAGCAGAACTAACAATTAGCTCCATTCAGAAACAGTAATTATATGACTAGATTGTATTCATTCTAAAAATAAATACACACATATATACGTAATATAAACATATATATCTCATTTAAAGGGAAGTGAAACGATTACATTAATTTTCAAAATGGAAATGAGGTAGGCTTTTAGCACTATCACTATAAAATTGAGTATGAATTAGTTATCCATGATCTGCACATGCGCCCAGGTAATAAAAAAAACATTTATATAGTCACTTTAAATGAACACTCATGTTTTTTCTTTTTCTATCTTTAAAACCATCTATCTATCTATCTATCTATCTATCTATCTATCTATCTATCTATCTATCTATTTATCTATCTATATATATGTTTTTATTCTGAAGGTAGCTTTCAGAAACTTGTGAAATATAGTAAAGCTTGCTGGCACTATATTTTGGAAATTAGGAGGCAACTGGTTACTGTGTCTTATTGCAGCACACTGGTTATATTTTAGTTTCCTTTCCCCTAGCTTGCTTCTACAAATTGAAGCTATAGTTAAACAGATCTTATATTTTATTGTGTTGTGCTAGTTTTGCAGATATATCTGGTAAAAAATTACAGCCATTTTCCCACCCAAGCTGGGTTCCATCATCTAGTAAAATGTTTTATTCTCAGAGAAATCTTCTCAGAGTTTTAGAGAACCAATTTAGCTCTTTAGGAGTGGATGGAAGGTGACTCGCCATGAAATATTGATATTAAAGTGTGGGTTGAAGTGCTCTCAATTGTGTGCTAACAGTTTTCTTTTGAAATTCCATCCAGTACTCTTGAACTTCCAGAAGGACTCATCCTTTGACAGCTCCTTAATGCAGAGTCAGATCTTATCACCTCACAATGAAAGAAATTTGCCTCAAATGATTAAACGTTTAGGTAAACACCTGTGCAATGACCTCCACATTTAATCCCGGTCACAAAGCTGAGCCAGCACTATATCGAAGAAATACCCAGATTTTATAGATAAGGAAATCTCTCTGCTTTGAAGCCTAAGATTGTGAGTTAACCAAGCAGCTCACATATTTATCTCCAGTTACATAATTAATTTGTATTTTAAAACTTGTTTTAGCAGAGACTCTTCACAATGAGTAGCTTGAAAAGATTGCAAAGCATCTACTAAATAAGCAAACTTATTATCACAATTATAAGCAAATAGATTTGAAAATAGATATTTAACATTATGATTGATTATGCACTATATAAATAATAAAATTAAGCTGGTGTTGCATTAGATTATCAAAAATAGTTGCAAACTGAAAACAAACCATGTCAAGAGTTATCACTGGAAATGGTAATTATCCCTAGACTAACTCTAGTCTTATAAATTCAGTTTTTTCATTTCTCCATGCAAGTTCCACCTTCATAAATTCTTGGCAATGGCCACAGCTCCAGTTTCTTTTGTTTTAATTAATCCTCTAAACTTATATGTGTGTGTGTGTGCATATATATATATATATATATATACATATGTGTGTAAACATATATTTATACACATACACATATATAAAATGATATGTATGAATATATAAACAATAAATATATGCATATATATTGCTCACAGTGTTGACACTGACCTTTCTTAACTGAAACTTTAATTACTCAGTGTTCTGCTAAACTTTTATAATTACACAAATATTTAAGATAAATGCCAAGATCTTTAATTACATATAAACATCATCTGCAGTTCCTTCTCTGAGTTCTACCCCTAAAGCTGCCATTTTTTGTTCCAGAGTTCTAAACAAGTCAGCATCTCCAATCATTCTGAGCATCCACAGTGTCAATGGAGAAAGTGAAGGCAGAGGAAAGAGGCTTCCAACTAAAGAATGAAGGAAAATAACAAAAAATAAAACAACAAAGATTACCATAAGAAAAAAGCATGGAGAGTCAAAACTTTAAAATAAAATTGAGTAGGAAATAGCAATAAATTGAGGAACTTTTGAAATTTGTGTAGTGTTTCATTGGCATATTTGATGAATGTATAGGAGATCACTAATTAGTTTTAAAGATAAAATGTTAAGAAATCATGACAACTATTTTTAAATGATACTGGACATTCAGTGACTGAGAGTGCAAATGCCTTGTAAGGAGATATTTCCAAGCATAATTTGAAATGGAAAATCTTCCACTACCTTACAAGTGAAGTTCTCTTAACAAAGTGCCAAGTGATATTACTGTCCCCCAAAGGAAAATTATTTTCCAGATACACAGAGCAAGCTAGAGTGAGAGCCAGTGTCTTGTATTAAAGGGCAGTTCGGTGTTAAAAAAGATACCAAACAGTCATTGAGGGAATCAGCCATCATGAGTGCCTTGTGGCTTGCTGTATCCATCTTGGAACAATTGCCACTAAGTTGTGGTGTAAAATTATGTTTCATCTTTGTCTCTCCAGGGTCTTTTGCTGATCCAGGCACCTAGAATCAACAATGAGTGAAAATGGGATGGTAAACCATGCTGTGATCCTGGCTCTGCCCACATTTCATTTGTTGTCTAAAGACAGTTTATGCATAGTACACATATATTTTAAAATGACATTTTAGACAGTGAAGGCATTTGGTGTTTATATTAATCAGAACATGGAAAACTGACAAGAGACCATAAACCAACACGCCATAGTGACACAAATACAAAATAACAAACTGAAACCAGAAATCTGTGACCTTTTCTCATGTATTCCTGTCTAATTTCCTTATCTGGGAGACCATGTCTCAGTGATCCATTCATTGGAATGTACTGACTATATTACATTTTATGAAGAATTTAAGTATTATTATATTTTAAAAAGTATATACACTGATGAGAGCACAAATATGCTAAAATACAAGTTTTACAGTGTTTAGATTAGATAAGCCCTTCCTCTAGACTTACTTTAATGATCTAAAATGATTATGTGCTTCAGAGTTCCAAGGTACAGCTCAAAGTTGAGTCTACTTACTGTCTCTTCTTGAAGACAACAACATGCTGTAGACAGGGGCTACAGGGCTTTGAAAATGTCAAGGTCTTGATAGACCAGATTTTTTCCTTGTAGGTAAAATTCTACCTAAACAAAGGCCATGCTCAAAAGCATATTTATGAACCCAAAGGATATGCAAGAGCAGCTATGCAGGTGAAAGGGACCTCATTTGCATATGTCAAATTAAGTCTTCATGTTCCTAAAAGGTGCCAGAAATTTAAGTGGGTTTTAAATAGGTCAGAAAAATCTACTCAGCTTTCTACATCTTTCTTAGCTACAGACAAGTGATTCTGTCACAGGCAGTGCTTGAGGAAAGGCCAGAAATGGCTGCTCTGTGCTGAATAAATTCTCCTCAGTGACCTTACCATGACAACTTTCTCATTTCCCATAATGTGAAGACAATTAGTGTTAAATTACGTGTTTGTGGAGCAAAGCAGCAAACTTTGAAGCAGAGGTTTCACTGGAAAGAGTGTTGGGGAATGTGTAAACACAACTCCCGACAAGTAACGTAATTGTAGAGCGCCCAGCACTTTTACCTGTCTAAGGAGAAAATGGATCTCTAAATCTCATCACCAATGTGATGAGTGGAGCACAGCAACTTGAGTTAGAATACTTTCTGGACCCACACTTAAATTCCTAAGCTAGTAATCTTTTCAGCAACATAGTGACTTGTACTTCTAAATACTGCATTTCAGCTGCTCTTCTAGTCACCATTCATTCAATTAACGGTCATTTCTTGATATGAATGAGATTATCCCAAACATTGAAATTAGAGAAACTTTAGGTCTATTTGTAGCTTTTAATGATTAGTAAAGTAAGTGTGTTGGTTTGAATGAGAATGGCCTCCCATAGACTCATACATTTGAATGCTTAGTCATCAGGTAGAAGAACTATTTTAAAAGGATCAGGTGTGGATCTGTTGGAGGAAGTGTCTCACTTGAGTGGGCTTTGAGGATTCAAAAGCCCATGCCAGACCCATTGTCTTTCTTTTCCTATTGCCTCTGAATCCAGATGTAGAACTCTCAACTACTTCTCTAATACCATACCTGCTTGCATATGGCCATGCTCCCTTCCATGATCATAATGGATTAAAAATCTTTGAAACTTTAAGCAAGCCTCAATTAAATGCTTTCTTTTATAAGCATGTGGTCATGGTGTCCCTTCACAGCAAGAGAACATCGATTAACACAGAATTTTCTACCCTTGGTGAGAACAGAGTTGACTTGATACATACACTTTCAGGAACTTTCTAGGCACTCTGTATTGTTTTATTTCTAGGAAATGAGTAGTGAACACATCAACAAACGTCTTTCTTATTTAGCTTGACTAATAATTGCCAGGCTACAAAGCATGCTTAATTTAATGTATACATTAAGTCTTTCACCAATGTAGAGGTCAAGGATTTAATGGATAAACTGAAGGTTTGTTAGCAGAAAGGCCAGAGAAGAGCTCAGTGATGGGGCCAAATTGGAAACAAAGGCAAATAAAATTCAGTGATGAGAAGGAAGTCCCTGTTAAACATCAAGCATTCATCCTATGCAATCATTGAGAATTTTAGAGATAGCCTTCAGAAGTGATAGAGGTGTCCCAACTAAATCTTACTTAAAAACAACAGCAACAACAACCTCCACCCCCAAACTGGTAGAAGT
Organism: Peromyscus melanophrys; assembly: GCA_902168415.1. Lineage (NCBI taxonomy): Eukaryota > Metazoa > Chordata > Mammalia > Rodentia > Cricetidae > Peromyscus > Peromyscus melanophrys. The sequence goes on along the minus strand of CABHPR010152145.1, from coordinate 11,917 downwards.
TTGAATGAAATCGTGAATGGATGAATGGATGGTGGAGTGAAACTACATATTCCTACGCTCTTACTAAATTTAACTCTATCACAATGGAAGAAATCTTAAAACATCTTTTATTGGCCCATTAATTCCTTCTGCTGTGTATTTTTTATAATTTAAACAGATAAACAATTAGACAGAATTCAGTGTTGGCATAATCATTCACAATTCACTCAGATTCTCAAATAATCCTACTTAAAACATCCTGTTTTCCATTCAGGTTCTCCAAAATTTTCAGTATTCAGCTCAAATATTTTTATCTCGTCATTCAGAAATGAGTATCACATAGTTCTCACCTTAATTATCTTTATATTAAAATACTTATTACTTCTTCAAATTAATCAACCATATATATGTATATATATGTATGTATGTATACACATACATATACATAGTACCCATCTCATACCCTGTATTTGAAAACATAATACTAAAATTTGTGACTTGATAGTGTTCTGGTTAAAATGGAAATTGTAAAATAGCAAAATTCAACAATTATGGTCCTTCTGAGATTATTCCAGTTATTGCTAACGTTCACATATGTAGATGTTCCATGTAGCTATTTACCTCACAGTAAAAAATAATTAAATATTTATTTTGCCAATTAATAGCCTATATTATTGTTTTTTTTTTTTTTTCCGAGACAGGGTTTCTCTGTGTAGCTTTGCGCCTTTTCCTGGAACTCACTTGGTAGCCCAGGCTGGCCTTGAACTCACAGAGATCCGCCTGGCTCTGCCTCCCGAGTGCTGGGATTAAAGGCGTGCGCCACCACCGCCCGGCTTAATAGCCTATATTATTGAGGAGATAGGTTTACTTAAGTATGTGTGCCTCATTTCAGATGAGTCATTGGTTATTGGGTTTATTTTTCACTTTTGTACTTATTAATCCTGCAAATAACAAACAGACATATACATGCTGTATATAGTTTTCTGAGTAAGAGAAACTGTATTTCTTCACAACAGTAGCTCCAAATACGGTCACTTGTATATATGTTTTCAGAACTGACCATTAGGCATTGGACATCAGTTGCTGTGCTCGTCTCTGTGGAAGATTACCTCTCCTGTTCCCAGCATTCCTTAGTAGCCTACAGTTCTTTGTGTTAGGGTTGAAGCCTCATGGGCTTTTCCCCATCCACTTTGGCTTGTCCATTAGTGTCATCCTTGTTTGGCTCACATTTGGGCAGTCATGTTGGTGAGACTCTATGTGTGTAGCTTCTGTTGTCAGTAGGAAACACCATCTCACAGCAAACTCTTTGGTCCTCAGACCCTTCTCACTCTCTTTCCTACAAAGTTCCCTGTGCCTTCGGTGTGTGAGTGTTTTGTGGGTGTTTCCATTGGGACTGGGCTCCACTACTTTGCATTGTCATTGGTTGTGGTTTTCTGTAGTGGTCTCCATCTGTCGCAAAGAAACGTATCATGGATGAGGGGTGAAGACTACATTTGTGTGTATAAGGACAAATGTTTATAGTTTACTGTTAGGTATTATGCCAGTTTAGTAAATAAATGGTTGCAGATTCTCCTATAACAAGTATATTTTGCTAGTTCTAAGTAGTTGGCTAGGTTTCCAGCACCAGACATTGTTACCATCTTGTTCAGTGGGTCTTAAGTCCAATTAGAAAGCTGTTGGTTACCTCCAAGGTATGAGTACTTTATTAAAGCACTTGTTGTGCTCTGTGTGACTTAAATCATAGAGAATTGAGGTGGTCCAAGATCTAGTGCTTTTTCTGAAGAAGGACAATAGTATTTTTATCTCTTTTAAGGGAATGATAGCCTTTCACAAAGTTAGTTCTATATTCAAACAATCTGTCTTACTTGGAAGCATGTTTCATCTTTTTCTTTCCTTTCCTTTCCTTTTCTTTTCTTTTCTTCCTTCCTTCCTTCCTTCCTTCCTTCCTTCCTTCCTTCCTCCCACCCTCCCCCCCTCCCCCCCTCCCTCTCTCTCTCTCTCTCTCTCTCTCTCTCTCTCTCTCTCTCTCTCTCTCTCTCTCTCTCTCTCTTTCTTTCTTTTTGATAAGAGAGTCTTCTCTGATATAATTACATCCCCACCAGTTTCCCCTCCTTCCATTCATCCTAGATCCACCACATCTTCTCTCTCCCCCAGATCCATTTCCCCTTTGTTTCCTCTCCAGAAAAGAGCAGGCCTCCAAGAGATGACAGTCAAACAGGACCAAACAAGATAAAATAAGAAAAGGTTAAAGTCCTCATATTGAGGCTGGACAAGGTAAGCCAATAGAAGGAAAAGAGTCTCAAGAGCAGGTATAATAATCAGAGATACACTTGCTTCCACTGTTAGGAGTCTCACAAAAACACCAAGCCAATGTCCTAATGCTATTTTGTTAAATCTTTATTGTTAAGGGGAGGCTCAAATTCTATGCAGAATTGATTCTTAATATCAGCAACACATGAATAACGATGCACCAATTATGATCTGTGAATGGCAAAACAGAAAGAAAGGAAAAGAAGCTGTTATGTGTTAGTATTTAGAAAGACATATTAAACCTCATAATAGCATAGAATGATCAGTTCAAATAAAAAGGAGCATAAATGATTATTATCTAGAATTGGTTACCCAATACTTTGAATTAACTGGCTTGTTTTAACTGTGAACAATTTAGAAAGTTGATTCCTCTGAAGCTACAGATATATAAAGGAAAGGAAAACACGCTGTTGGTATAGAGGAGAGCTGGATAACTGTCTTTTCCTTGTAAGTATTTTTATCTCTCAAACCTGATGGGTAAGCTTGGTTACATCCTACCATTTAATTGTTAACATAAGTAGCCACTTATATTTTGTGATACCTCCAGAGAGAAACATCTGAAAGTGTGTACACAGACTTTGTACTGCAAATCTGTGACACTTCAGTGCCCATCACTGAGAAATTCACCCCTAGTATCTTATTATTAGGTGGTTCTTGAAGTCTCTAAACATAGTATTACATGGGAAAATGAACTATGAGCAAGTACAAGTAATATTTGGCATTTAATAAAAATTTCGGAGATATTTGGCATAGAAACATGTAGATGTGTTTCGTTGTAATTGATCAATTTTATGGCAATAAGAACATTTCCAGTTTTAGAGAGAAATAATGATAATAATCAACTATGACTTTCATATTGATTGTTAAATATAGAAGCTGCAGGCAATGTGTTTTTTTTGTGTGTTTTAATGAGTATGTGATCATGTAGAAAATCATGTATCTTAGTGGAGGAAACAGCATAAACATATAATTTATCTTTGAGTAACTAATAACTAATATTAAGCAATTCTTATGGCCAGATATGAAAATCAACTATAGCAGGGACTAGAAAAATCTTTCCAAAGATTTTTAAAAAGTGGAATTGGCAGACAATGTATTATTTAACTTCTCAAATGAGAACTACTAATAATTTTTAAAAGGCAAGCACGTAAATACATAGACTAATGGGGATGGCTGTGTTTCAATAAATCTTTATTTATAAAATTATTTGGCAGGTTAGATATGGTCTTGTGATAATTTTTGCATGCTTGATCTACAGTGAAAAGAAATAAATATTTGTTAAAGTTAAAATAGCTCTAAATCCTAAGTTCGTTGAGAATTAATGACTTGAATTCATTTTGATCTTTTGACTCATTGGGCATGTAATTGGAGAGTTATAGCAAGGCAGGATGTTTATATGTCATGAGGTATTAGAGTTTTAGTGTTTATATCATACGTTTTCTTTTATAAAATACAATATGAGACACTCTTAAGGAGTCAATATAATAATAGTTTTTAAGTTTATGTAAAAATACGTGTAAGTGAATATACACATAATCACATTGACATATTACTAATTACTATAGGGTGTTAAACACATATTATAAACTAATAATAATGTATTGACTATATTCCTATGACTCACATAGCACATATATTAAGTTCAAGCATGTTTTTTAAGAGTACTATTGGATTATCTACAAGTGACTTATTGGCATGGCCAAAACTACCAAATGAGTGTGGCCTTGATGATTGAAGAATACTTTAACTGTGTTTTCTGAGTTATTAGATGGAAAGTGAGATTCCTGCTCAAAAATTTTTGTTATATTTGTTTCATTTTTCTCAGAGAAAGAAAACTGTCTATGATAATGTCATGTGCTAAGACATGCTTATGTAAATATAAATTAGAGGTATAAAATTTGTAGTATAATCTCTTTGATATTAAAAGACATTATTGCATTGTACTTGGTAAACATTTTATGACAACCAGATGGGAACTTTTAAACTTACTCTTAACCAGTCTTTACTGTGTAGGTTTTCTCATTTCTGTCTACTATAAAAATTTTAAATATAAACTACTAGGTGCCTTCTTGATCATGACATTGTAGTTGTGCAAAAAATAAGAGTATTTGAAAATGTATTTAAAATGCAACCTATTTGAATGATTTAGAAAATAAATGTAATATAGTTTAAAATGAAATATATAAAATTTCACAAGTACATGCTCTAAATCTGAATGTTGAAATCAATTTTGTATCATATTACTAATAAAAGGAATTCACAGTTCTGCCTGACAGTGCATTCCTTTAAAACAAAGGTAAATATCAGAGTAAATATGATCAAACCATGTCATATACATGTGTAAAATATCACAATGAATCACATTATTTCTTATAAATAGTATACAAGAGAATAAATTATTTGAATTTTACTTTTGAAAAGAATAAATAAGGTACTTTTAGACAGAACTTGAATGAATAAATTGTGTCTTTACTAGAAAATTTATTGTTTAGCATCATTTCTGCTACAAACTGTGCACTAAATATTCTAATCTCCAAGGTAACTAAAATAAAAAATATCAAATAATATTATTTGAACAATGATTTTAGTTCTCAAAGAACAGATGGAAAATTATTTGCATGATTATAAAATATAATATAAATATAAATTGAATTTGTATTATATAATGATACATAGTAGATATAAAATGAAAAGAATTGATGGTATATTTTATGTGTTTAATATATATTCATACATATTGATTTTTTTATAATTTTAGACTCCTCCAAACATATCAGGTTTTACCATTGTCTTGGATACACCCCAAAACTTGATGGTGACATCATATTACTGAAAATACCACATACCTGAGTAACAAGATATGGAGAAACCACGCTGGTAGCAATAGGGAAGCCTCATCCCGGTTAGCATTCATATTGCTTGAAAGTGCTATGCATGCTACTAAGAAGGAAGGAAGTAATCAGTGTAGCTGGAGAGTTTTCTCTCTGGGTCCCACCAAACCCCAGCAGTCCCTTAGCCCACTTTTAAAATAAACATACAGACTCTTATATTATTTAAACTGTTTGACCTAATGGCTCAGGCTTCTAGCTATCTAGTTCTTACATCTTAAATTAATCCATTTCTATAAATCTATTCCTTGCCACGTGGCTCGTGGCTTACCGGCATCTTCACATGCTGCTTGTCATGGTGGCGGCTGGCAGTGTCTCTCTCCGCCTTCCTGTTCTCTCAGTTCTCCTCTCTGTTAGTCCCGCCTATACTTCCTGCCTGGCTACTGGCCAATCAGTGTTTTATTTATTGACCAATCAGAGCAATACATTTGACATACAGACCATCCCACAGCAAATCAGTCATCTTATCTACCTGTTACCATTGGTATGATAGTAGCATAAATTTATGGTAGTTCTCAATCACTTTCTTATTAGATCTGGTTTTACAAGATCAAACCCTTATCTGGAACCCTTAACTGGACCCCAAGGCCATGTCTGACAAGGTCACAGTTTTTCAGGGACAAACTACTGCTATCATTCAGTTAAATAGATACAGTAATGAACTGCCCCTTATGCTGTTATCTTCATGCCCATAGATTAATGAATCTCTCAACCTTCATCAGAGAAACTTCTTTATTTTTCAGTACATGGCAATTAATACAGAAATGCACAAATGGATACCATGCAGAGAATAAGAGTCAGAATTAATGGACAATGTCAATGAAACAATATTTTCCAGGAATAACAGGGCTGTTGCACACATGAACCAATAGCAGCTATGACTATATGCACAAGATCTGCACAATAGCCAAACAGCCAAACTCCAAGCATGGACTGGGAGGTGACTTATGAAGTCCCATCTGAAGAGCTACTGGCAGTTGATTACTGTTGGGGAAGGGAAAGTAAATTTTCTTCAGTGATGGAGCTCCTGAGAGGCTACCCATGCTCCAGTAGATGGTCCTACACTCATGCACATACAGGTATCACTAAGTAGACTCAGTGGGTTTTCAAAAAAACCACACGATATTGAGTAGGAAAAGATGTGTGTGTAGGGAAATGGAGAAGATAGAATGGGGGAGGATTTGATCAAAGCACTTTATATGAATGCATGAAATTCTCAAACAATAAATTATATATATATGTATAATTCTATATACAAATAAATGATCATTTCATATTGATCCATACATATCCAATGTAGTAAGTATCTACATTGGATAAAGTTAATATATTACCTTACTTTTACTATATGTGCAAATTTGAGAATCCACTTTGATACGTGGATTCCAAATCTAATACTAAGCTCATGTCATTTTTCTGTTCTTTCTCATTAAGTGCTATTGATCTTTACATAGATATTCAAGGCCAAATAAATAGCTAGAAAATTGAGTTGTTTAATAAGTACTTTTCCAAAGCTACATAGTTATATTGAAAACTTAATTATGAACAACACAGGTTATACTCCACAGTGACAATTCTGATCATCATCCATCATTCAAAAAGATGGAAACAAATAAAAACTGTGAAACTTGTTCTCTTTAATTTCAAAAAGTAGCATTATTACGAACTGTCAAGTTGGGCTTCTTGTAACTTTCTTATAATGCTCTTTTTTTCTCTCTCTCTCTTGGCTTTTTTGTCAAGTTTTATTTGATAAGACAGGTGTTTTTCCCGTAACTTTTTGGAAAAAAGAAATCTAAGTTCAGTGAAAGAATCTCCATTTATCAATTCTTCATGCTGAGAATTGTGTTGTTCATTGCATTTTGCTCTTTAAAAAAGGTCCTTTGTGCAAATCTTTCAAACATATAGCTTCATCTACCCTTTCTCCCCTCCTTCCTTTCACTCAAAATAAAATGGTGAGCAATTAAACCAGGTTTCTATATTTGGTGCATCTAAACCTCACAAGTTGATAGCATAATGGTTTTAATAACTACCTTAAATGTAACATGGTTGACAAGTTGACACCTGAGTTTTGTGTCCCACAATTTTATTTTCTAGCATTATATTGTTACACTACAAGAACAGAAATGTGATTAGAGCAGAAGTTACATATTTTCTCTATTTATGAGTTAGATCTTATATGTGCATTTAATATACCCATGTAAAATTGTTCAATGTAAAATGAATGCTAAGTTGAAAAGATCATAGATAATATTTATGATAAGATTATTCATATCTCAATGTCCTCTTTATTAAGAATAAAATTTATCAAATATCTTTTTTTCATAACATTTACTAATTCATCAACATTTCATGAAAATAAATAATGAAACTGGTGTTATATTAAAATAAAAATATATGGTTGGGGATTTAGCTCAGTGGTAGAGTGCTTGCCTAACAAGCACAAGGCCCTAGGTTCGATCCTCAACTCCAAAAAATATAAATAAATAAAATAAAAATATAGTAAATCTAATGTGGATTTTAATTTGAGGTACAAATAATCCTAAAAGTTAATTAAATGTCTTCCTTCAGAAAATTACTGTCAACAATATTACTAGAACTTAGGTATTGTATAATGGGTTAGGAGACAGTACAATCTTATAGTTTTGTAAAAACAATTGGCTTAAGTATATAATTGTGCAGATGGAATATGGCATTTGATACTAATCCTAATAATGTTAATTTTATTATTACATCTAATAACTTTATACTGCTTGGAAAAAAATCTCGCTCATCATTCCCGATCTCAATCGCTCCTTAGTGGGGACTTTCAAACCAATACAAGATGTTCTTATGCATAATTTCCTGTTTATGGAGATTTCAGTTTCTGGTCCAGAGCCAAATTTTCTTGGGCAGTGGGTTCCTTCACAGCCACTTATTGTTTGTCCAAGTGTCTGACCTAGCATTCATGTGACTATCAGAAAAACTTTTGAAATGTAACAACTTAGAAGAACATTAGTTTCTACCAATCCATATTATAATAATAATGTCATTAAAGAGCATAGTAAACCTATAACAGAGATTTCTCTGTTTTGCTGAGATCCACCTACCTTACACTGTCACTAATATATTCGAAAAATGTCTTACTTAATACTTTCTTTTGTTGTATAACTATAAAATTTCAGGAAACCTTCTCCATATTGGTTCATGGAATTAAAGACAATCTGAATGCACATTCTCTGGCTAGACAATGATCACTTATATTTAAGTACAGAATAAACTATGTCTTAATAGCTCTGAGGGGTATATTTTAGGTTGATAGCCCTCATCCCAAAATCATTCTCAAACCAAGTTCAGGTTGTGGTACAGAGAGAGTTTAAGCATAAAAATGATCATTTCAAATATGTATATGCACAAGAGGTTACACACCATTGTGTGATGGTATTCCTTTGAAGAAATGTGTCTACCTGGAGCTCTGAACATGACCTTGTTTAGTCAAACAAAGTACATGATAATCAAAGTAGACTGGTTAGCTCCTAAACATTAATAGATTAGCACATGTTCTTATTAGAGGAACAGAGTAAAAGAAACACCTGCAGAATAGAAAGCCACATGAGAACAGACATCCCTAAACCATGTGAACACTTGAAACTACCAGAAGATAAAGGAGGCAGGGAAATGCACTCTTCTGGAGTCGTCAGGAACATGGGTTTGAAAACACATCGGTTCTGGACTTCTCTAAGTAGGAACTGTGAGGAGTTAAAGTGTTGCTGTCTCAAAAGGGCGTGTTTGATGTACTCACTTTAAAACTCAAGGAGCATGTAGACTTTCTGATGCTCAGAGTAGGTAAAGATTGCTTTCATGTGCAGTTGTTGTACGTTAGCACTCACATTTCAGCAATGTTGATCAATTATAATTACATTTTCATGGTAATATCATGAGAACAAATGTTGTGAATGAAAAAAAGTGATAACAACAGTTAGAAAATGATTGTCATTCAGGGTACTCCAGGTTATTTAAATATGTGATTGGATTCATTAGTACTTCATTATATTAATTGCTCTGAAGAACACTTAAAATAATCAGAGTACTCAGAATCAGAATTCTCTTTTAATTTTTAAAAATAAATTATTATTAATTTATGCAAATTCATGTTTCAAATATTTATATTATTTGACTGGTCAATAATTACATTTGTTGATCTAAATAAATAACTAGTTGAATAGAAGGTAAGGAAAATAAATGGTCACTTAACCTTACTTGAGAGTCTTTAGTCATTGAAGTAGAAACCTAATTTAGCTACTTGCTGTGGATGTCCTTCTGTATGCTATGAATATGTGTTGCTCTGATTGGTTGATAAATAAAATGCTGATTGGCCAGTAGCCAGGCAGGAAGTATAGGTGGGGCAAGCAGAGAGAATTCTGGGAAGCAGAAGGCTGAGTGAGGAGATGCTAGCAAGCAATCCAGGGGGCAGCATGTAATGGTACACAGGTAAAGCCACAGAACACATGACAGCATTTAGATTAACAGAAATGGGCTGAGGTTAAGTGTAAGAGTGAGTGAGTGGTTAGTCTGAGCTAATGGCCGAGCAGTTTTAATTAATTTAAGCCTCTGTGTGTTTAATTGGGTCCAAACAACTGCAGGACTGGCGGGTGAGAGATATTTGTCCTGACCATGGGCCAGGTGGGACACAGAAAAACTTTCAGCTACAGCTACTCAGTAAATGTATTGTTCCAAAGTTATATTGACTCAGACACAAATAAAAATGTTCATGTTCAAATACGTTTTACGTGTGTGTGTGTGTGTGTGTGTGTGTGTGTGTGTGTGTGTGTAAATACAAATATGAAAGCAATGATAGTAAAATCAGGCAGAGTGATGAGAATAATCAATATGTCATAAAACCTTTCTCTCTAGTGGCTTGATTTTTGTAAAAACAAAATTTTTGAAAAGGCCTACATTAATGTCTAAATTCAAGTTTTTCCACTATGGATGAAGGTCTGTAATTATCCCTTTTCTGAAGTTATGTATGCATTATTGCTCCCACAATGTAAAAATCGGATGGATCATATTGAAACAGATATTTGCTACATATGGTTAGCTAAGAAACTGAAAACAAACTTAACTTTTTTTTTCACAGAAAATTGGGTGACAATATTTGCCTTAAGAGAGAAAAATTTACAGTAAAACACAATATGTTCCCAAAGAAAGAGAAAATTGGGGGTAACTTTGAACCTTTCTTCTAGTCTACAGCGTTCTCCTCCCAATTTCAAGCTCAGGGAAGTGATGGACTGCTTCACCTGTGAGCATGGGCACATCCCAAGGCCATCCTAGCATAGCTTCAGCTACTGAAAGTAAAGGTTAGTCCCTAGACTTCCCTCTCAAAGTAGATAAAGAAACAACTCTGGAACCAGTACTGTGAATCTGAACAGGCATGGGTGCTCTGTTTCAGAACCAGATCTCCAACTCTCTTCTAGAGAGACATGGATAAAAGGAACACAGAGTCTGCTTTGACAATAGCTGTAAGTGACAGACAGAGCTGCAAACGTCCTTACAAGTTTCAGCTGTTCCGTTGCCTCTTCTCTGTACTCCCTGATCACTAAATGCACTGCTGAACTTTTATGACTTTCCCACTATAGCTAGGACTCTGGATTGTGGAAGAAACTAAGGAAGACATCATTTCTCTAAAACAAAACAACAACAAACTAACTAATCAAACAAACATTGTCTATGGTCCCAATTCAGTCAGCAAAAGTGGCTCCTGAGTCACACACCTTGCCCTAAAGTTGCCTTGATTACCGTAAAGTTAAATCTCTGACTTCTCCATCTTTATTCACTTTTATTTGACTCAATTTCCCTCAATCTGTGATTAAACATTGTTCTGAAAAGTTACAGGTACAATAAAAGCAAAAATAGTATTCTGTGATTCTCTCTCCTTTAGTTGATAGAAACAAGCACCCAAAACAATCAGGACAAGTGACCCCCATCAATGTGACACACAAGCACATTCTTCCCTTACTCTTTATCACCAAGATCTCAAATCAATATCTGTATCACACTATGTAACCTAAATAACTTTAAGTGGTCTATATTCTTAAAATACCCAAACATTTAAAAAGACTCTTTAAATTATTCTAAGTCAATTTAAATGCTCAAAATTTCCCTGAAATACTCAAGGTCTCATAACTGTGGGTTCCTGTAAAAACAAAAACAAGCTAATTTTCCTATTACAAGAATAAAGAGTTATGACACAGTTGCATTCAAATCAAAGCAAAACCCAAGCTGAGCAGTGTAAATCTCAGTTTAGGATGTTTGATACTTATGATCTCTGGCTTCCTAAGGGTATCTCATAGCTCAGGTGAGCTCTATGCCATAGCTGTTGCTGTCCTTGTCATCCCATGATATAGTGTTTCCATAAACACTGAAGTCTCTATTGCAATTGTCATGAACCTTCATCAACAGCATCTCTTTAGGTCTCCTCAGGGACTCTGACCCTGCTTCATGTTGCTAAGCCTCAACTTTACTCCATGATCCCTTTAACAATAAGGCTCCCTTTGCAACTGAGGCTGTACCTTCAGCAATGGCCTCTACTAGTCTCTCACATTATGAAACATTAGCTGTTCTCCCTGACCCCTTCATTATTTCAGAATCAATACCTCCCAGGACACTTTTATACATTACTAAAGTTTGGCTGCTTGCTCATTGTACAAGCTTGGATGCCTATGAACCAACCAAGCTTCTGTGTGCTAACCCTGAAGAAATACTTC
>CABHPR010152143.1:0-23008 GCA_902168415.1 Peromyscus melanophrys | reverse complement strand
CCTGAAATTGAAGAGATTTTCTCCTTCTGCCTCTGGAATGCTGGGATTGAAGGTGTGTGACGTCACACCTTGCTAAAATGAAATACTCTTGTGGAACATACAGCACTTATAGTCATTTACCTTGGCATGTCAGCAATATTTTGCTTACACATATGGAAAGGGAAGCCAGGTCAGAGACCAGTCAGTACACAGACCAGTACACATTTCTTCATGGTCCTTCAATGTGTAAATTTTTTTGTTTTATTTTAACAAATAGCAATGTAATTTAAAACTTTCATGATTCCTACATTCACCTAAACTCCAGCCCTCTATTAGTAGTTAGAAAAATAAAAACCTTACAAACTTTATAGTGTTGAGTTCATGGTACTAACCACACATTTCTTCAACACAGATCATTTTTAGAACTACTGCAATAACAACTTTCTGGTTTAATTTGAAAGGGCTGAGACTTGAAATCTAGTAATTAAGTCAATGTACAAATCAATTATTTAATTTTTACTTTTCTTGAGAGGATTAATTCCCACTGCCGATAACAAATGTCTTTCAAATATTAATGAATATGTTACAATATTTACAAGCAGTCTTACATGCTCTGACCTCATGGTCTATGGGACCAATGGAACTGGTGCTCATGCCTGGAGGGGTCAGGAAGGGACCATATCCAGATGTGTTCAGGAGAGGCATCATACTCTGGGGTCAGCCATAACAACTGTGAACTGGGACAGCGGCACAGCAGGGAAGGAAGCAGGACAAAGGGCCTGCAGATGGAGGTTACAGGGGACAGGAAGCTGACCACTGTCAGCCAGGACTGCTAAAGCAAGCTGCACAAGCTGAGCCAGCTCTGGAGTGCTTAGCCTATGGAATCCTAGCTTATTATGAGTGCTGGGAAAGAAAGTCTGTCCTGTAGACAAGGAAGAGTTAAACACACACATCTATTTTGGTGTTCCTCAAACAACAGTAGTTTTATTCCATCATTTCCGCCTTGTCATGTGCCATTTTCCCACCACTTCTTGTAGGTTGTTTTCCTGAGCATGGCATATACTTGAACTCTTTAACACACTTGGCCAATGTGCTGAAAGATTTGCATCCTGATGCTCTAGTAAAAGTGCCCACAATGCCCAAACCACTATGCACAGTACGATAAGCCTGAAGGAATGAGGTCAAATCCATGAGGTTTACTAGGTCATTGATTTGTGAATGGGAATGAAATTTTCACTTGGGGGATGTGGCTCAGTGTCTTCTGTGGGAAGTCAGACAGTAATTAGTCACCGTTTTACAGAAGCATGTTACCCTAGACGCGTGCTTATAAACCTACACAGGGACCTCCATTCCTTCTGCCTTGCTCCCTTCCAGGAGGTCAGGTTCGTTTTGTTCTGGTTTTAGAACTTAAAAAAAGTTTTAAGAGCAGTGTAAAGTTCAGATGGTCTCAGGGAAAACTGTGTAACTGGGATTTACACAATGCAGTTTTTACAGCTCTTAAACAAGTCTTAAACACAGCCGGAATGTAGTTGGTGAGGGTTTTCTGGTGGCCCACTTCTACATGCAGTACAGAGGAACTACTAACATGCATTACTTTAGTCAATTGGTAAAGTTTATTTCGTCAGTATACGTAATTTAAAGCCATTTACTAAACTATAAATTTCAATGCATTAGAAATGACTACTGGAGCATTTCTGAGGGTCACTGTCAATTTAATGTGGCAATGTTACTTTATCTTGATGTTGGTATGAAATGCAACTGTCATGCCTTTCATCATTAAATGGAGCTGTCATCAGTGGTGTGTGAGAGTGTTTTTAATAGCTTTCAGGAATTACTGTGCATGTGCCGTAACTGATCTTCCAACCGTTAGTGGCAATCTGACTGACTGGTTATTTCTAAGCATATGGAAATGAGGGACAGCCCATGGCATGTGTCACAGGAACTGAGGAATTTCAGGTGCATAACACTACCTGCCAACTGCCCTTTGTCAGAAACTTGGGACCATTTACAAGACAACTAGTGCAAAAAGCATCCAAAAGGTATGCACGGCAGCAGGTTAATTTTCTTCAAAATTTAAACAGCCAGGATTTTTCTTTTAAAATTCATTTATAAAAATAAACTTCAGTTTGAGACTCAGGTACCAAACTGTGGTTAATTTAGTCACAATGGCCACACTAGAAAGTTATGGAAAAATGTTGCTAAAACCGTATGAGATGTAGCTCTTTTCTGTGGCACCCTCTGTAGTCACAGCCTGTCACAATTTATCAAAACACATTTAGCTGCTTGACAAAATTTTAGTCTTCCTTTTTCCTCAAACGTCCACAAAATTTTAATTCTTAAACGTGTGTTATAAAACTTTCCAGAACCACATACATTCACAACAGGGAATGAGGGCCCTGTTAGCAGCTCAGGAGACAGCGAGGCATGGTGCCTGGGCAGACCCAGCAACTCAGGGAGGTGGCTGCATGTCAGGCTTACTTGGATGTTCTGCACTGGATGCAGCCAGAGCCCCAAAGTAGGAGAATTATCAGCAAGGCCTTCAAGGTTTGTGCTGTGAGACAGTAGCCAACCTGGCCCACCCCAGGGAGCCGGGGTGCGGCAGGGCTTTGGACTGTTATGTACATGGATAGGAACACTGTCAAGTGGAATGCCAATATGACTTACTGCTTACAACTGTGCTAACATCAACACTCTGTCAGACTGACTTCACACACAAGCAGCTTTTTGCCTTAGGAAATTATCTGAAGAACATTGAGAAACTGAACTAAGGAAGTTTCTGGCTTCCCTTTTCACATACACAAAATCAAGTTTTAGGCTTTCTGAGTGCAAATGAGCAACTGGCTGACCTGCCTCGTACCATCGACTGATCTAAACACAGCCTTGAGTCTGTGCCACAAGGTGCAGCACAAGCCTGCCCTGCTGCAGACGGAGCCTGTTGGGTAACCCCGGAAGAGTCCTGCAGTACTGCTGCACTGAGGCGTCTCTGGACACAAGAGCAAAGGGAAGGCACAGGGCTCAGATCTCACTGATAGTCCTCTCTGAGGGGCAGTACTCCGAGGGGCCTGCCGAGGACATGTAGAAAGACTGCGTCTTCCTTTTCAACCGCGCTCTTTTGTTGGCCAACACCAGGCTGCGCCGGCTTGAGCTGATGATTTCAGAAATAAACTTTTTGCAGTCTACACAGACCTCCATTGTACTCCAATCCTCCATGAACTCTTTGGGGAACTGGAGTTCTTCATCTGATTTGTCCACTGACTTCGATTTTGAGGAAAACCTGCGGGGGAATACTAAAAATATTTAGTATTCATAATAGTTCAACTGCAATATTAAGAACAGGTAAGAGAGCCAGGTGGTGGTGGTGGTGGCGCACACTTTTAATCCCAGCACTCAGGAGGCAGAGGTAGATGGATTTCTGAGTTCAAGGTCAGCCTGGTCTACAGAGTGAGTTCCAGGACAGCCAGGGCTATATAGTGAGACCCTGTCTCAAGAAAAGAAGAAAGAAGGAAGAGAGAAGAAAAAGAAGGAAGACAAAGAAAGAAAATAATAATACAAACAACAACAACACTACTACTGTGGGGTGGGTGGAGTTGGAGTGATGGCTCAGGGGTTAAGAGCACACTGGTTGCTCTTCCACAGGACCTGAGTCTATTCCCTGAACCCACAGGAAGCTCTAGATACATGGGATCTGAAACCCTCTTCTTGGCTCCACAAGTAGTTGACAGACTTACATGCAAGCAAAACACCCAGATGCATAAACTAACAAAGTAATTACAAAATCGAAAGAAGTAACACTGGAGCTGGGAGATGGCCCAGCAGGTAAAAGCTCTTGCCATGCAAATGTGAAGACAGGAGTGTTGATCCCAGCACCCATGTGAAAGCCAAGTGGGCTGGGGGTCAGCCCGTAATCCTAGCATTCAGGAGGCCGAGCCAGAAGACCCGGCAGCAAGTGGCCAGTTAGAGGGAGCTCCAAGTTCAGATCCAGTCTCAATATACGAGATGGAGAGTGACTGAGGAAGAAACTGAACGCCAACTTTTGGCTTTTAAATGCACACTCCGTGCCCACACACATAAACACTCAAAACCAAAACAACGCCAACAGCAAAACCCAATACTGTGGCTAGGGAGCTGCTTAGCTGCTCAATGGAGGTATACGTGCCCAGCATGTGAAGGCCCTGGGTTCAACCCCAGCACCACAACAAACAAACAAGAAACAAGGAAAATGAGATAACTGGAAATTTTCATCTCCTGTAGAATTTTTGGAAAATAGTGTGTCTAGGTATTTTCTTGATTACCACACATCATAGACTGTGTTTTTGTTTTTTGTTTTTCTGAGGCAAGGTCTCTCTATATAACAGTCCTGTCTGTCCTGGAACTTGCTCTGTAGACCAGGCTGGCCTTGAACTCACAAAGATCTGCCTGCTTCTGCCTCCCGAGTGCTGGGATTAAAGGCGTGCACCACCACCACCACCACCACCACTACCACCACCACCACCACCACCACCACCACCACCGCCTGGCATGGACTGTGGTTTTAAACACCCAAATGACATAAATACACATTGCTAACATCCTACTGAATCATTCTATTGGTTCACGGTCTTTTTCCAAGGCCCTGTGTTCTGTATCATTACCAATCAACTTTAGGAGATGGCAGACAGCAGTAGGTCAGACTATAGGAAGCTGAAATAACGTATGTGTCTGGTCCTGAGAAGACACCTTTGACCACTCTTCTTACGGCATCCAATGTGTCCACTCACCCTCAATTCTGTTTGAGTGACTGACCTGCTAGGTGAGCCAGAGAGCTGAATTATAAACAGTGTTTTCAAGACTGAGATGGCAGAGACCATCTAACCCAGCTATTGTATCAACTACTTCCCAAAGGAGAAAGCAAAAAGGAAGACACAGTGGGTTCAAAGTCATCAGTGAATGGGACAAATGCCCTGGTCAACTGATGACTGGCCTGGGCTTGTCCCTGTCCCATCGGTGCTTACCAAGTCCCAGGAGAGCAAGTCAAGGCTCCAGGCTCCATGGGCCCAGGTTATGTACATGCATAAGGCTTTCTTACCCCACAGCCCAGAGGCAGGCATCTCTTGGCCCTGCTAGCATGTGGCCTGAGTGGACTTTCCCTTTTGTTAAGGACAGTACTGCCCTAGCCTGTACCGAATGCAGTGGTCTGACACTCAGTTCTGGCATAAGTTTATTTTGATTTTATGTGTATCAGTGTTTTGCCTCCATGTATGCATGTAGTGCGTGTACAGTCCAGAACAGAGCACCAGAACCCAAGACCTGGAACTACAGTTGTGAGGCCTCATGTGGGTGCTGGGCACTGAGCTCAGGTCCTCTGCAAGAGCAGCAATGCTCTTAGTAGTTACTGTACCACCTTTCCAACCCCAATGACTTTCTAATCTTCCTGTCTCCCTCTCCCAACTGTTGGGATCACAGGCATGGCCCACCTAGCCTAAAAGTCAATTTTAAAGATAGCTTTTTAAAGGCATAAAAGTTATTCCAAAGTACAATGAAAACAAAACTATGCTAAAATATCTTTTAAGTAACTAGGTATTACCAACCAAAAAGTACCTTGGAGGAACTTTGGAGATTTGTGCAAACGGAAACTGTATTAAAAATCAATGAAGCAGCAGCATGCCCTGACCACACCCTAGCCCTGGCATGACCACCCCAACCCCAAGTGTTACTTCTTCAGAGGATGGTTCTTGAAGATCCAGGTCCCTGCTCACCTGGCGATACTTCGAAGTGGCCGATGGTGACTAGTGGAGGGTTTTTCTGACCTTGTACAACTTTCCCCCCTTTGCAAGGCAGAAGGTCCCAACGAGAAGATAGGTAGAGTAGAATATGGCTTGGAGGGCAGCCGCATCTGTTATCCAAAATAAAAGTGAGAATGAGCTCCAGGATGGGCAGGGTAGTGAGTAGATGGTAATTTCATTGAGTTAAGCTTACCTTTTTACAACACTGTGAGCACACGGGCCTGTGTACAAAACAAGAAGTGTTACTTGGTGGGACACAATGGATGTAGGTGAAGCCACAGTTTTTTTTCCAGGTTCAACAACAGTTCAACCCACTCCTGAAGAAACTGTAGTGCCAAGTGATAAGGCAGGCATAGAGCAAAGCCACAGAATGGGTCCTTTCTAATCCCACTCTCGAGCGGGAAGAGGATGGAATGAAAGAGGACCTGGCATTTCTCTGTGGCTGTGGGAACTCTCAGTGACAAAAGCCTTACCTCTTACAGAACTGACAGGTATAGGACCAGGTGAAGAAGGAAAACCTCCGGGTTCGGCAGCAGAAGCAGAGCTAGAAAATACAAAGTTAGAAGAGAAGAGAAACGGGGCCAACCCTTCCTGGCTCCCATGGTGGATCTACTTCCTGGTCATCTAGGGGATGTTTCAGGTATGTTTGCAGACAGAAGAGGACGAGAACCCAGAAATGCTGCTTTTATGCTTGGCTCTGACACAGAACCCAGTTCTATGTTTAATGACAGTTCTTCAACAGCAACAAAAGATCACAGTGCTCAAGCATCTCATGGTCACAGGATCAATTCTGAGGAAAGCTAACTCCCATTCCTCAGACATGCTTCTTTACTGATCCTTTGAAAGCACAACTCAAGTGCACACGGCTTTAGGAAGCCACTGCTATCCTTTAGGGTCATTTTTTAAACCTTCTATTAATTTTGCCAAGGGAGAAACAAAAAATCCCCTCATGTGAATGAGGAATAGTGTAGAATACAAATATCTCACCTCCTAAGACCCCTGAAGTCCTAGACCACCTGGCTAGCACACAGGCCTCTTAAGAGACCATGCCTTGTACAGTTCAACCAACTTTAGACAGTTCTACCTTTCCTTTTTTCAGGGCAGTGTAGACATCCTTATACTGTTGGTACTTTTCCAGCTCCGCTTTCACCAGGACCTGACGAATATGCATCACTTCTTCCACAGTGAGAGCGAGGCACTCCACTGGGTAGCAGAATTCCTCCTGAAATTCAAAGTGCCTTGTGAGTAAGGAGCACCTGCCCTGCTCTGGAACTGCAGTGCTCCCTTAAGATCAGACACCTGGTTAGTAGCTTCAGAGGACAGGATTCCCATGATCACTGGGACAGAGCTGGCTCCCTCTGGGGACCACATCACTCCTCAGTGCACTGTAGAAAACAGGACCATGACCGAGTGAAAGAACGCAGCTAATGCATGGAGCTCCTCACATCTGGTCAGGTATTTTTGCCTTCGGGAGAGCTATGTACCAATGGTTGACATCTTGAGAAAACACTGTCATTCTAAACAAGTTTGTGTCACAAATGTGTTGTGAGCTACACTCTACTGGACATGAAGCAAATCTACAATGTGGTCCTGTTTTCAAAACTGGTTTGTGGTACCCAGAACAGCCAAGTGAAGGTGGTTAGTACTTTATACGGACAAGCATTATGGAGTGCTCAGTTACATCAGCACACTTTCAAAACTCCCTACACACTTGGAGTGGAACCGCAACAGGAAGCGGGAGCACGGACAGCTCACTCCCCAAGCCCATCGCTCCAGCCTCCCAGGTCTTTTCATCAACTGCTGAATGCACAGTCAGCACAGATGGAGACAGAGCCTTTCATGATAAATATTTATGTTGGCTTCTTATGTTAATGGCCTCCTTACAAACAGCTGTGAAAAATGTTGATGTAACTGATCCACTGAATAAGAGCCTCGAACCATCCTTTCTCCATCCGGTGCTGTTGATTGGTGGATCTAAGAGAAAGACAGAACGACTCTATGCACTCAGGCCCTGCCAGGCTTCAAGGGGCCATTGTGGTGCCTTGACACTGAAACTCAATGTTCTCAGCACACACATTACAATTCACTCCCACATACCACGGCACTGCTCCCAGGCATTCTGGAACCAAATAAGCCAAATGAGAAAGCACATGACCATGAGGGCAGTCAGTTTATGGAGTTTTAACATTCAGTTCTGTCTTTCAATCAGAAAGAAACAAAAATAAATCTAGGTTGCAAATTTGACAAACATTAGCATTTACTAAAAAACTAGTCTGGCTCACTTTGCTTCAATTCAACATAGAATCTGCTTAAGCTAACTTAGGAAGGCTGGGTTTGCTTTAGACCGCTTTGGAAAGAATCCACTGAGTCGTTAAGATGAGGAACTTCTCAGTAGTTGGGGGCCAGGGTTTGCTGAAGTAGATTGCGTCATTTGCTCTGAGATGCCCACAATGGGCATTCAAAAAGAGCTGCTCATCACACAGTTTCCCTTGTAGTGGGAACAGCTTTCAGAGATTTCAGGATTAAGCAGTGTGCTCAATATGTACTTATTTTGTTTTACTGGAGAACAGAACAGTGTCATAGGGACAACGAGCCACCTTTGTGAAAGTTAGGCCATTTCAGAGGGCTATTAAATTAGTGGTGCTGGCTGAACATGGGTCTTCTGATAATTTCTCTAGCTCAATTTTTGTTGGAGAAGTTTTTCTACCAGTATTTAATAAAAGGTGGCTAATAGCTAACTATAGCAAAATGCTGAACTAATCTAACGAGGCAAGCCTTGGGATCCCGGGTCCTGCAGCTCCCTGGCAGGGAGGTGCTGTCGTCACTTGAGGATAGACTGCCACACAAAACAAGCTCCCAGCTGTGCTTCTCTCTCCGCAGTCTAAGTGGCAGAAGAGCTTCTTCTGTAAGATACCTTCACCTTTCTCTTTGAACAAACACTTGTAAATTCAGTGCTTCACAGAACACTCTAAGAAATCATGGGGTTTGCTTATTTTCTTAATTCTTTTTAAAAATTTCATCCAGACTACCCCTTGGGAAAAATAATTTCCATCAAGTCAAATGTTATTGTTTTAACTCTGGAGCTTGCCAAAGGACAACAAGACTTTAATGCAACATTGTGACTAGAATAGTTTTAATTGTTTTTCCATTTGGCAGTATTAATTCAAAAATCTCTAAAGCCAAATCAAACTGTAACAGATCTTATGCTCCAAGCTGAGGAGCATCCCAGGTCCTGAGACAAGAGAATGCCTTGCCCACATGACACTGTGGACCGTCCCCTGCCATGGGTTCAGTGGGTTGGGTTAGGCCAGCCTGACTCCATCACCCTTCTTGCTCTATGTCCCAAAGTAACTCAAAACGTGGGGGAAAGCAGCAAGTCTTTGACAACGGGGCCAGACATGCCACAGCTTACTTACATGCTTACAAGTTGAGTCTTACTGAAGATTCTGGTTAGAGTTAACCAGACAGAAGGGGTCTGAATGAGGCAGCACAGAAATTAGAGAACAGAATGTGAAACTCTGGTTATCAGTTACTGAGCCACAGAGAAATGAGAAGATTGGTCTGTCTGTCTGTCTATCTATTCTAATGTGGGGCATGGAGCACATGTGCACCACAGTGAGGCTGTGGACACAAGAGGACCACTTGTGTTTCTCTCCTTCCACCATGTAGGTCCTGAGGACTGAACTCAGGCTAACAGGCTTGGTAGGCAACAAGTACCTTAACCTGCTTAGTCACTTTGTAGGTTCCAAGAAGAGAGATTTTTTATAATGGCTTCAGTTAGAAAGAAACTTAAGACAAACCAGTAGCAGATATTTATAAACTATCCAAGAGAGGCCAATTTAAATAAAAAATACAACTTACATTTAAGCACTCATCTCTTTAAATTCTATTTTAAAAACTGAAAGTGAATTTTTTTTTTAAAGATTTCTTAGTTATTATGTATACAGTGTTCTGCCTGCACATATGTCTGCAGGCCAGAAGAGGGCGCCAGATCTCATTACAGATGGTTGTGAGCCACCATGTGGTTGCTGGGAATTGAACTCAGGTCCTCTGGAAGAGCAGCCAGTGCTCTTAACCACTGAGCCATCTCTCCAACCCCCTTGCTTTTTGCTTAAAACGGTCTATGGACTTCATGCGGATATTTCTGTCTGAGGGTGTGCACAATAAAATGTCAACATGAGCAGTAAGAGGAATTAAAGAGCCACCTATTTTGTCTAAGGGGCTAGTCTGAAGTTAGGTGGAGTGATGGACACAAGATGGGACATAGAGATTTCGTGACAAATGCCAGCGTTAGGACTGTGCTCACTGTGCCTTATGTCTTTACATTCAGATGAGTAACAAAGAACCCAGCTGCTGGGTCATCTGTCTGTCACGGGCTTGTTTCATAACACAGATCCTTGAAGAACCAGGCCCCTACTGCTCTCTACCATTGGGGAAGGGGTGAAGGAGTCAATATGGTCTTTCAAAAACATTCAAATGAAAGTAATATATTATTCTGTGAGGAAAAAAAATCCTCCAAAAGTAATAAAATGAGAAATAGTAAACAAATGTTTTGAATGGCTATCAGTAAAAAGAAAAAACCCACTTCTCTTTCTGGAGAAGCAGCACTCTGAGGGGGGCTGGGCATGTGGCCACGGAGCTGGTGATGGAGTGTAAAACAAACATCAGGAACGCACCTGCTCCTCTACAGGTGGGGCAGGCTGTCCATGGTGACCATCATGGTTTGCCAGCTGTGTGAGGAATCAACCCTTCCCAGGCTCCAGTGGCGGGAGACCACTTGGGCCCTCCCAAGGGCACTTGCACAGGAATCAGGAGGAAGCGATGCCCTGCTGACAGTGAGTCACTCCCAGAGCAAACCCCCACGGGCTTGCTAGCTGATGCTGCATTTTGAGTCTGTTGTCCTTTCAGCTACTTTCTTCTCCAGTGAGATCACAGCATGATCTAGACTCCTACACAAGATTGGAATCAGCGATCAAAAGCAAAGTGCCCATGTGAGCTGTTAATTCTCAGAGTGCAGTAGCTGAGGTATCACCATCAGAGACACAGAGAGTAAAGAATCCCAGAACCAGCAGAAAGAGGCCAACCTTTGAGGGTTTCCACCTGCTGGTAAAAGCTCTCTCAAACAGATAATACATAGCCCCTGCTACCCCAAACATGGCTGCTTCAAAAGGATGAGAGCTCAGCAGAGAAGCTGTTTGTATGGTAGAGAAAAGTGGTCGGAAAGGCGTCCTGGGCCATACACTGGTTATCCTAGGAACCTGAACAATGGAAGGGAAAAAGAAAACAGCAGGGGGAAAGAAAAGGAGAAAATGCTGAACAAGTGACCTACAAACAGCAATTACAGACTGTGAAAGAAAAACACAACAAAACAACACGTGGATGGCAATGGTCCATGCTGACATCCCATTCATTTTTCTAAGTCAGGAACCAACCAGGAAGCCACACCCTGAGGGTCACTCAGCAGACACTTAGGGCTGTTCCAACTCGGTGGTCTGTGAGCACTCTGATTCTCTCAAATGAGGCTGGTTGAGATGCAGGGTAGAGTTCCTGGCTCCTGTGCCCACAGCCCACCTGCTGCTGCCCTGGGAAGGTCCTTAAAGACAATTCCGTTTCCCTTGGATGGGCAATCAACATTAGTAATTTGACCAAATGATGAAAAAGTATTCCAACATAATAAAATAAACTTTATTAACAGCAAAGACAATCCTGCCATTTTCAGTTGAAGAGATAAACACGAAACTATTCCTTCTTTTCTATAGTGCAGTTACCATTTTCCATCAACAGCATCATTTAGTGAACTAGAGGACTTCACTGTCAGTGATCTCTACAAATTCGCCAAGCTACCAATGAGAAGCTACTAGTGAGAAAAGCCACTGTGTGGAGGAGGCCTCCTTCCTCTCAGCTGGTGCCTCTGTGCACTTAAGGAGCTGGCCCCAGCATGACCCCTTCCCTGCCTTTTAACCTTCACTATCTGTGGGGGCCAGGGCCCCCTTCTCACTGCCTGTTCCCAAGACCCTTCCTCCTCAGTGAGTGCCAACAGTTTTCTTTGTTTTTTTCTCCTTCTCCACCAGGAGCTCACAGTCCAACCAAGCACACACCACAGTTCACCTCCACCAGCAAACAGTCTTTGTGTGGCCTGCATGTGGCTGCAGGGCTTGGTGTCATTTATGTTATGAGGGTAAACGACTTTGTTGTAATCTACAGCTCCTTTACCCTCATAATTTTCTTTTTTTTGGGGGGGGGGGGAAGGAGACAGGGTCTCATGGAACCCAGGAGGCTGACCTCAAGGGTGACCTTCAACTTCTGATCTTCTTTGCCTCCCAAAGTGGTACACACATTACAGGTATGCACCACCACATCCACCTGTGTATTTTAGTAAAGTAAAAATTTGTCCACACTGGTTAACAGCTTTTGGATTTTAAATCTGAGCTTATTTTGCTGAGTTGTTTTACTGCTGATTGGCCATTGACAAGGCTTCATTTCACCACAGAGTAGTTTCTGTCTTTGAAACAGGTTCTTATTCTGTAGCTCAGGTTGGTCTGGAACTCACTATGTACCTCAGGCTGGCCTTGAACTTGTGGTGACCCTCTAAATGTTAGCATTACCAAGCATACACTATGTCAGATAAGAGTAGTGGCTCAGTGACTATGTAGAAGTTAGAAAAATCTCATCAAAAAATGGCCATCACCCCATGAATTATTTTGGAATAGAGGTGACATCAAATGCCAGACTCTAAGCTCTGCTCACACTTCCCAGCTATACTGACCACTGTTTCCCTTCCTTGAAGGAAGGACATCTGTTTGCTGTCTCATTTGAAACACTTATGACTCATTACAGGTAAATATGGAGCCGTAAGCATGTTCATGTGACTTATTCTTGAGTATTTGAAAGAAAACATTAGCTATTAGTTCAGTGGTCCTCAACCTTCCTAATACTGTGACCCTCTAATACAGTTCCTCATGTTGTAGTGAACCCCAACCATAAAATTATTTTGTTGCTACTTCCTATCTGTAATTTTGCTACTGTTATGAATCGTAATGTAAATATCTAACATGCAGAATATCTGATATGCGACCACAAAGGGATCGTGACCCACAAGTTCAGAACTGCTGTATTAGACTGTGAGTGGAATGTTGGCGGTTACTATATTTTGGAAGCTCATGAGGGAAACCAAAAGGATGTCTGCAGGCGTCTGTTGCTAGATCAGTAAACTTTTCTGTGTGTGCTACCCCACTGTAAGGAACGATTAGCCACTGTTAAACAGCTCAGACAGGAGCTCTGGCATGCACTGTAGACACACTAAAAAGCAAGGGACAGCTCATCCTCTTTCGCTCAGATAAAACAATCTACTCAGTCAGATTATGCTGAGAACTTTTTGACAACTTCAAGTGGATTAATATCCTCTAAGAGAAAAAAAAGCATTTCTTTAATAATAACTCATCAACAAAGCTTTTGAAAATGAGTACTCAAAATAAACCAAAGACTGGTCAAGTGTAGCCAGAGCCCACTTTCTTTAGGTATTAAGCACATAGACGTTAAAGTTCACGCTAACCTGTGTGGGCTTTCTCCTTTTCATTTTGAAAACAAGCTTACTAGTCCTCCCTAGACATCTCTGTTCATCCTTTGGTACTTACAAGAGAGCGTGAGCTCTGCCTGGATGGAGGCAGAAACTGCCTCACATTCGTAGGTGTTTCCTTTTCAATGGAATGGCGCCGCTGGGGTGGTTGCCGTCTCTCTGGCTGGGGTGTTGACGAGATGGGCAAGAATTTCGGAGGCTCTAAAGATTTAACCAAACAAATGAACTCTCTTAAAAAATAAAATCTTGGATTCTGAATTTTCCAACAGATAACCTTTTGCACTGTGCGACAACACTGTATTCAAAGACGAAGGACTTATTTCAGTGGAGAGCTATTTTAAGACGGCAGCTCAGAGGAAAGAGACAGAACTGTTCCAAAAGTTGTTTCTAGATAAACTTCCTACAGAAACAGCAAGGAAAATGGGGAAAAGTTCTATGCTTTTACTATCCATTCAAGTCCACATTAAAACATATTATGATTAGCCTTAAGATCTGTATGTGCCTCCCCTCCCCCCCAAAAAAAATAGCCAGGCAGTGGTGGCGCATGTCTTTAATCACAGCACTCAGGAGGCAGAGGCAAGTGGATCTCTGTGAGTTTGAGGCCAGTCTGGCCTACAGAGTGAGTTACAGGAAATGCTCCAAAGCTAAAAAAAAGATCTCTATGTGCAAATGCCCTCATTTTACTTTCCATAAACCTTACAACTGACCTCTCCGCTCCTATTTTAAAAACAGAAATAGCTGGGCATGGTGGCGCACACCTTTAACCCCAGCACTTGGGAGGGAGAGGCAGGCAGATTTCTGAGTTCGAGGCCACCCTGGTCTACAGAGCGAGTTCCAGGACAGCCAGAGCTACAAAGAGAAGCTCTGTCTCGAAAAACCAACCAACCTGTGGTGATATATTGTGTACCCTAATAAAATCTGCCTGAAGATCAGAGAACAGAACAAGACACTAGATTAAACACAGATGCCAGGCAGTGGTGGTGGCACACACCTTTAATCCCTGTACTTGGGAATCACACGCTTTTAATCCCAGCACTAGGAAGGAAGTAATATGGCTGGGCAGAGAAAGGCACGAGGAGACAGGAACTAAATAAAGGTTTTTCAGCTGAAGCCTTTTCGGCTAGAGCCCTTTTAGGCTGAGGACTCAGAGACATTCAGTCAGAGGATTCTTGGAGCTGTTGAGGTGAGAAGTAGCTGTGGCTTGTTCCTTTGTCTCTCTGATCTTTTAGCATTTACCCCAATATCTGGCACCGTGTTTGTTTGTTTGTTTGTTTGTTTTATCAAAAGACCATTTAAAATTCAATCAACACCAACCAAACAACAAACCCCACAGAAATACATATATTCTGTATGGCCCCAAAGAAACCCAAACTATATTAAAATTCAAGTGACCCTTTTTTTACATTCTTGGCCTGCCAAGCAAGCATTTAGTCTCTGAGCTGTACCCCTATACTGACTAGGGATGTTCAGGATAATCTTTACTATGAATGGCTCTGGATTCACTATGTGAAGGAATAAGGATATCGGAAGTAAGTTACACTGTCACACTTCTATTTATCACTTCCTCCTACTCTACTTGCAAAGCAGGCTGCTTCATGCAGTGGGCAGGAAAGTAAGAGTCAACACAGTTGAGTGGAATATACGGCCTTAGATTATCCCATGAAGGCAAACTACAGTGGCAAATGAAAAACGTCATTTCCAGTCAAGAATGATACTGAAATTCATTACACAATTGGATGGCGGCTCTGTAGCATTCATTTATTCACTTATTTATTTTGAGTCAGGATCTCATGTAGTCCAGGCTGGCCTCAAATCTGCTACATGGCTGAGGATGACCCCAAACTGCTGCTCTGCTCCTATCAGCTCTACCTCCTGAGTGTTGGGTACACACCTGCACCACCATACCTGGTTTTATTCAGTGCTGGAGTTCAACTCTTGGGCCTTGTGTATGCTAAGGCAGTCAGCACTTTCTAACTGAGCTAAAGCGCCAGCTCCAGGGCCTCTGTGAAGTTTAATGGGCCTGACCAACACCCAAAGCCAGCTTTGACTTAAGAGTGTGTGTGTGTGTGTGTGTGATGTGACCACACATGTGCACTCTGTAACAATGCACATGGAAAAGTCAGAGGACAACTTTGGACAGTCAGTTGTTGTCTTCCACCACGAGGACAGAACTCAGTGATCAGGCTTGCATGGCAAGTACTTTTACCCTGAGTCGTCTTGCCTGCCCCCTATTGTTTTTAAATAATCTGTTCAAGCAACTGAAATGCTATGCAATCCCAGCACTTACCTGGGAAAGGAGAGGCAGGAGGATCAAGAGTTCAAAGCCACCCTGCAGTACAAGAGATCCTCCCTGTTTCAAAAGAATATGAGAACTCAAGCTAATATTTTAAGAATATCTTAAAAAAAAAAAAAAAAGATTTAGTTGGGTGGTGCTGGCACAGGCCTTTAATCCTAACACTCAGGAGGCAGAGGCAGGTGGATTTCTGTGAGTTCAAGGCTAGCCGGGTCTACAGAGTGAGTTCCAGGACAGCCAGGGCTACACAGAGAAACCTTGTCTAGGAAAAAAACAAAAAGCAAAACAAAACAAAACAAAATAAATAAATAAATAAGCAAATAGGATTTGTTTCTATTTTATGTGTGTGAGTATTGTGCCTGCGTGTTCATATGTACACCATGTGTGTGCCTGGTGCCTAAGGGGGCCAAAGAGACGGAGTTATAGATAATTGTAAGCTGCCGAACCTCTAGATCCACTGCAAGAGCAGCAAGTACTCTTAACTACTGAGCCATCTCTCTATTCCCTAAGAATATCCGCCCCCCTCCCCCCAGAAGGTTTCTCTGTGTTGCCTTGGCTGTCCTGGATCTCGCTCTGTAGACCAGGCTGGCCTCAAACTCACAGAGATCTGCCTGGCTCTGCCTCCCCAATGCACCACCACTGTCTGGCTAAGAATATCTTAATATTCAATGAATTAATTTTTTCTTTTCTTTTCTTTTCTTTTTTGGTTTTTTGAGACAGAGTCTCTCTATGTAACATCCCTGGGTGTTCTGGAACTCACTCTGCAGAGCAGGCTGGCTTTGAACTCACAGAAATCCACCCTGCCTCTGCCTCCTGAGTGCTGGGATTAAAGTCATGAGCCACCACCGCTTGGCTCAATGAATTAATTTCTAACCCTTAATGATTTCACATTACTAAAAGCCTTTAGAAATCTCTTAATTTTAGACACTGTATTCAGAATAACCTGCCCTATAGCTATAAAAATGTTTTTACTACCTATACATGTATTGGGCATGGTTGTACGTATGTTACACCCGGCAGGTAAGGAACAAATATGGTTATTTAGTGCTTCTGAGCTTAAATTCAGACTAGGAGGTCATTAATCTAAAAAGGTGCACGTGCGCGCGCGCGCACACACACACACACACACACACACACACACACACACACACACACACTGCTGACTTATCTTTTAACTGTCCAGGCAGTTACTGAGAAGGCACCCGAGCCTGTCTGCTCCTGACACGACGTACAGGGTTAGTTCTCTACCCCAATGGTGACAGAGCACGGTGGCCCTTGCTCTGGGTCAGGTGTTCTGTAAGGTATGCACTTACTCTTCCTTGTGCACATGGCCTCCAGCACTGGGTCCTCGTAGAGGGAGGGAGACGCACTGCTGCTGCTGGTGGACTTGTGCAGGGTCTCCTCCTGAAACAGCAAGTTCGTACACTTCAGATCCTGAGCTACTGGATGACACCCTAGTGGACAGCCACTTGAACTGGAGACACCAAGTCACAACGTCAAATGCTCAAGGCAAACTACAAGGGGTCCAAAATTAGATGAAAGTGATGGGACAGGGCGGAGAGATCAAGCCAGTAAGCAGCATGCCTCAGGATCTCTGCTTTGCTTCCTGCCTTCAGGTTCCTGCCTTCAGGTTCCTGCCTTCAGGTTCCTGCCTTGAGCGCCTGCCTTGGGTTCCCTTAGTGGTGGACTGTAATCTACAGGCTGATAAACCCATTCTAACTCATGTTACTTTGGAGCATGGTGTTTACCACAGCAACTGGAAAGCAAACTAGAACAAAAGCTTTATCCACTGGGCTCAGCCCAAGACTTGCTCTTCGAATGGAAATGAACTTCCCTGTGTTCCACGAGGTCCTGAGAGATGAGGTGCGGAGTGGACTTAGCTGTAGTTCCCACTCCAGTTCTAGCTTTTGGACTTTATACTTCTGTGTGCATCTGATGTAAAAACATGTTTAGGGCCGGGCGATGGTGGCGCACGCCTTTAATCCCAGCACTCGGGAGGCAGAGCCAGGCGGATCTCTGTGAGATCGAAGCCAGCCTGGGCTACAGAGTGAGTTCCAGGACAGGCTCCAAAGATACACAGAGAAACCCTGTCTTGGAAAAAACAAACAAACAACAACAACAACAACAACAACAACAACAAAACGTTTTGGTGTTTAAAAACAAGGGATCTGTATGCTTCTCAAGATAGGAGGAAATGTTCAGGTAAACTGGAAAAGTAAGTGGGTAGGGAGGAAGAAGAAAGAGGAGAAGGGAGAGAGAGAGGGATGGAGGGAGGGAGGAGGGAGGGAGAAGATGGGCCTCTCCTACCTTCTTGAGACTTCTACTTGTTCACTGTATACCTCAGCTAGTCAGCAGAGCCACCACAGACACAGACATAGAAGGTATGAGGGAGATGTGTGCATGATGAGTCTGGCTAGTGAGAACCCCATGCGCATGCCATGGCCCGGCAAGACCACCATCACACAGAAACAGGGAAGGACCCGGCCTGCCTGTTACAGGCACATAACCAGTACTGAGGCTTCCCTAGTCCTTCCAGATCTTCAGTCTCGGAATTTCTGCCTGGCAAACATGTGTCACATCAGGCATGTTTTTAATTCCCATTTAAATTAGAAGCAATTGGAACGTTAATGCCATTACACGTCTGCCTCTGCATTTGATACTTAGTGAAGACATTCAATAATGGAAACTTTGAATGGAAAAAAACTGAAGAAAAAGAATTTGGTGAAAAAGAAACAAAGAGTGGAAGAATAC
This sequence comes from Peromyscus melanophrys, assembly GCA_902168415.1. Lineage (NCBI taxonomy): Eukaryota > Metazoa > Chordata > Mammalia > Rodentia > Cricetidae > Peromyscus > Peromyscus melanophrys. The sequence continues at coordinate 4,647 of CABHPR010152143.1, read as the reverse complement.
ATGACATGGGGAACAAAATTTATCAGACAAAGTAAACAGAGTCTACTGTGTGATATGGGAAACACCTAACAGCTTTGCATTTATGGCCACTATTAGAAAGCAAAGAGGAGCAAGTCAAGCAATGTTGGTCTAGGGGTTTCCTGACATCAGAAATTAAAAGAGGAATGGGGGATAACCATCTCCCAAAGTAGGAAACTTTGTTCCTTGCTTCATATTTCTGGGGAAGAGCCCCAAGTTCTGGACCCAGAAGACTGACATCATCAGGTGGCTGACCGCCCTGCTAGAGGACAAAAGGACTGGCCGTCTCACCAAATGGAGGATGCAGGGACGGACGGACACCCTCAGCACGTTAGGACACACTGACAGTTAACAAGATGAAATGCTTGGGCCAGTGCTCTCTCCACACACTCAGAGGGCAGGTACCATGTGGAGAATTGTCTTCACTGTTTCTCACTATTAACCAGGTGTTTCCTTCACTACCTGTGTAAGTATCTTGCTTTTACAAGATATACATATATATTTGGCTTTAATAAGGTAAAAGATAGTCTGGAAGAAGCTGATATTGAGAGAGATGTTTAGGATTAATACAATTTTTCCCTCCTGAGCCAGGGTTTCTCTGTGTAGCTTTGGAGCCTGTCCTGCATCTCGTTTTGTAGACCAGGCTGGCCTTGAACTCACAGAGATCTGCCTGGCTCTGCCTCCCGAGTGCTGGGATTAAAGGCGTGTGCCACCACCTGGTAGATGAATACAATTTATCTACCAATATTAAATTAAAGTTATGTTTCATCAATAGAAGCTTTTACAAAAAATATTTATGTGTGTATAAAAGGATTCAAGACATGTCCCCTCAGCGTGCCCCCCACACAGGCCAAGTCTCTTTTTGAACCTGGGGAAGCCAACAAGTCCAGAAATCCTCCTGTCTCTGTTCTCTGCCCCATTTGGAGCTAGAGCCCCAGCCACAAACACATGTGGGATACTTGGCTTGTCATGTGGTCACTGGGACCTGAACTCCAGTATTCGTGAGTATGCAGCAAGCCCTCCTAATTGCTGCTCCATCTCTCCAGCCCCATCAACAGACACTTGGACAACATAATACAAAGCGCCAGTGTGAGCAACAGCTGGTTTAGAATAAGCCATCTGCATATCTGTGCTTTCGAAACACTAAAGATTTAATGTAACTAGAAGTCATAAAATTTGTATCTAAAAATGAACACAAAGCACTCCTGGACATACATTTGACTATACTTAAAAACACCAACTTAAGGCTGAGTGCTGGTGGTGCACGCCTTTAATCCCAGCACTTGGGAGGCAGAGGCAGGCTGATCTCAGTGAGTTTGAGGCCAGCCTGGTTTACAAAGCGAGTTCCAGGACAGCCAGGGCTGTTACACAGAGAAACCCTGTCTCAAAAAACCAAAACCAAAAAACCCCACTAATTTAAAAATGAACACAAGAAGAGAAATGTGCTTAATTCTAGGCCCTTGTCTAAGGTCATTTACTTCGTTCCACAACCCTGTGGTTTCTCCTATTACTGACTAAAGTTACTTTATCCAGCATTTAGTGACAAAGGCGCCAACATTCACTTCCCTTCTTGGCATCTAAGTGCTTGCTTAGTACACTAACCGATAATGGGTCACAAGCATCTCACAGAGGGGATGGGGGGCGGCTCTCTGATATAGGCGACATCTATATCCTTAGGAAACATGAAGTATCTGCTGTATGGGATGGGAGCCTTCCAAAGCATTCAAGGAGGGGTGATAAAAGATCTGTGCTGGGTGTAATTTGGGAAGCTTAAAAAGAAAAACAGGTGAGACAGTAAGACACTGATGTCAGTAACAGGTGTGTGTGTGTGTGCATTTGTACTTGATTGCACAAGTACACACGTCTTCAAAGAAGCCAGAGAAGGATGTCTGTTATCTGATGGTATCACTCTCTGCCTTCTTCCCTTGAGACAGGGTCTCTCTCTGAACCTGGAGCCAAGTTGACAGCCAACAAGCCCCAGTGACCCTTTTGTCTCCATACTCCAACAGTGCTGGGCTACAGGCATAGGTGCATCCATATCCCACTTTTTGCTTAGGTGCTGGGATTTGAACTCAATTCCTCCTGCTTGCACAGCGAACACTCTTACCCACTGGACCATTTCCCTACCCTTGTTGGGAAAAACCTCTAGTAGAGAAACCATATTATTGGTATTGTTTTGGAAGGTGGCAGAGACGGAAAATAAAAGAATTAAGTAGTAATTTTTAACTCAGATGGACATGGGGAAGTTGGAGCCAGCAATGACAATGATGGAGGTGTCCCCTACTTAAGAGTCTAAGTTAGGGCCAGGCAGTGGAGACCTAGCAAGCAGCAACAGGCCATTCTGATACTCCGTAGCGCAGCAGATGGAGGAGGTGCAGCATGGATGTGTGTAAACTGAGCAGATGAGTGTTCTCCCCTGAAGGGCACAGAGTAAAGCAAAAACTCCAGGGCAAACAGCTCTCTTCTTGAAGTTTGTTGGCATTGCAATTACAGAAAGAACCATCCTACATGAGTCTGTGTGTGCTGCAGAGGGAGAAGAACCTATAGAAACCTGTCTCAACTTTATTTTCTCCTTCTCAAAGCAAAGATGACAGTCATATGAGTTTTAAGGTTGTTGACTTTCTTACTCCTACTTGGAATCTAAGACTATAGATCTCAATTTCAGTAGCTCTTTCCTGAGCATATCCACTACTCTGGTCTGTAGTAACAACAGTAACTATCCTTCCTGCTAGCCACGTGAACTTCAATCTTACCCTTACTGACTGAAACATGAAGAGAAGAGGAAAGAGCTCAAGGAAGTGTGTGTGTGTGTGTGTGGGGGGGAAGGGTCAGAGGGCCTCTCCATGCCTGGCATCCTTACCTCAGAGTCAGAGCTGTCCAGCTCAGCGAGGGTCGGGGCTTTGAGAAGCTTCTTCCGCTGTGCAGGCCCTTGCAGGGCAGCACCCACCCCATTTTCTTTTGTTTGAGATGTTAAGCCTCCATTCACCATAGATGATTCCCCAACATTCTTTGGAGATTCTGGGGTAGTGACATCTAGTAAGAGAAAGGCAAAAGCTTACCTTTTCTTAAGCCAGGAAAGGTAATCTGTGTTAGAAGCACAACCAGGTGACAGCATTTCCATGTCACAGAAATAAAACACAAAGGCTCAGTATAGTGATGCCATGCCTGTGCATATGGAACATTTGTTAAAGCTATTGTCAGATTACAGGAAAATTTAAAATGAATAGCTGTATCCACATTTGTAGTTTAGAACTCAGAGTTGGGAGAAATCCTAGATAAGTGACCTTGACTTCTTGTTTCCCAGATAAATAAACTGAGGCTTACAGAAGCTGGCTGTACTCATGCTACGGGGCCAGTGGTGGGTAGAGGAAAGACACAGCACACACTGTCTCCCTAGGGTAAGATCTAAAAATGTCTTGTCCTAAAAATCAGGGAAGCTAAGATCTATACTCCTATAAACACATTTATGTAAGCACAAAGAATCTGGGACACATCTCCTCAACACATCAGATTTAAATTATTAAGGGCTCACATCTGAATGAGATCAACATCTGAGAGAAAACACAGCAGTACACAGCTGGCATAACGGAGACAGGGCTCAGAGTCTACCTCGACTGCTAGCTGTCTGGGTAAGCTCTCTAACCTCCGGTTCCTCCCCTGTAAAGCAGAGTAGTACAGATGTAGCTGGTTGTGGATTAAGCAGGTTAGTAACTGTGAGTGACCTACTGGGCCTAGTACAGTCAATGTTAGCCTATGTTAGTCAGTCTAACACTGGTTTCAGCTCTCCTTCTAAGGAACCCAAGCCCTTGACTGACAGTGGTGTGGGCCAGAGCTGATTCCCAAGGCTTGCTTTTTGGTACTCTAGCCTGGAATCCTCCCATGAAAGCAGAATTAATTTTCCTGAGCATTTCAAGCAAAGACTTAACATGGATTACCTCAAACAGCTTGTTGGAGCCCACTAGGTTTCTAGTGGCTGTACCCAGCAGGACTGCGTAAGAGGTTGATTAGACCACGGGCCTGGGTACCAGGTGTTTGTAAGGGTCTAACTAGCAAGGAGGAGGTCTTTTGATCCACCCGTGATATTGTTATAAATAAACCTTTGGAATAAAGTTCTGGGCCAGCCAGTGGATAAGGATCCAGACCCACCTGAGTCTATACTGTGTTTTCTCTATGTGTTTTTTTCTCCACTTTCTATTTCTAACTAAGTCTCTTATCCCTCACTCCTCAAGAGTTCCTGGGGTAAATAAGTATGGGGGCTGGTCCCCCCCAATAGCTAACTATAAAACTGGAGAAGTGAAAATGTGGCAATCCATGCATAATTTAATGTGTAGACCAGAGCAATCACCTGCTCTTTGTATACAGAATCACCGATGAAGCTTTTGTTGGGTAAAGGGCCTTCTAGACACTAAACTGAGAAAGACTTTGGGAGGTGAAAGCATTGTAATTGGAGGTTATTTTCCTCTCAACAAGTGATATCTATATCCCTGAAGTAGAAAACACTCAGTATTTAATATGTTCTTATTAATTTTTTTAAAAATGGGGTCTAATGTATACCAGGCTGGCCTTGAACTCACTATGTAGCTGAGAAGGATTACCTTCTGATCTTCCTGCCTCCACTTCTTGTGCTGG
>CABHPR010152142.1:0-19333 GCA_902168415.1 Peromyscus melanophrys | reverse complement strand
GAGCCATGAATGGAATCCTTCCTTTAGCTCTTACCCAGGAATTAGTATGGCTTTCTCAGCCAAGAGAAGCCAGCCCTCCTGCTGGTGGCCTCTGACCCTCTGATCTCTCCCTCCTCCTCCCACCTCCCCTTCCCTCTTCAGGTAAACCACTGAGCTAAGGCAGAGCTCCCCACCCTAGGTCTCCCACCCACTCTTTATCTTTTTCTCTCTCTACCAAAAGGCCTGTAATTAGGAAACATTAGCAGGCTCAAAACAGCTTTCATACCTGAAACATCCTCCCTAATTGCACTCAGCCGAGCTCTTCCCTGGCTATTAATGTCACTTTTATGAAGCAATGAGGAGCAAAACACCCAAGGCACTTAAAACATTTTTTATATAATATGCGTCTTTTAGGAATGGAAGTTTAAAATCACCTGCCTGACAGAGACAGTGATAGACAAAGGCATGGGGAGCTCAGGACTAGAGTCAGGAGGTGGGGCCTCCTGCAGGAGATGGAGGGTGGGCCAGGAGATTCCTAATCTAAGGAAGATGCCAAGAGGCCTGGTGAGGGAAGGTTGGTGGGCACTAGATGGAGCCTCAGGGGAGGAGAGTTGGGTTGACTCTCTCTCTCTCTCTCTCTCTCTCTCTCTCTCTCTCTCTCTCTCTCTCTCTCTCTCTCTCTCTCTGAGAGTCTTGTGGGGGTGTGTGTGGGTAAGGGGATTGAGAGAGCCTTATTTCTAGTTTACTGGATTAAGGGACGTTGGGAGTTGTGCTTTCCAGAATCTTGACGTCACACTAACGTCACACTAATTTCCTTTCTGTCCCTTAGAAATGACTCACAGACTCATTCATTCATCAGCCTATTAGGTCTGTTCCCGAACTCCAGAGGTCACCTAAAATACCCACCTCTCTCTCCCTTTTTGGAGAAGACATGGCCCCAGAAAGAAGCAGTCTGAGTGACTCACCAATGACAGTCAGGTTCCAACTCAGGTTGGAGCACACAGGCAGGTGGGTCTGTGTGTCCCTTTCCCAGGCCACATCTGGCTCGTTTGCACCCTAATAGGTGTAACCCATGTTGACTAGGACAGATGGGGGTCTTGTCTTCTCCTAACTCCTCCATAGGAAAGTTGTCCCAGCCCTGAAATTCTTCTGCAAATGGCATGTTAGCCTGGGGGCAGATTGACAGCTCTTCCTGCATTAAGGGGCTTTTGGGACAGCGACAGAAAGCAGGGTTCCTGAAGCTTGGCACCCAAATGGAGCAGACTGGATCAGCTCTTCCAGCCTAATCTCACAGCCACTCAGACAGGAAGCCTGAGTGAAGGGCAGAACGTTCGAAGAAGGTGAGGCTGAGTTAGGAAGTTGTCAAAGAGGCCAGGAAGATAGCTCAGCCGGCAAAGTCCCTGATGCACAACAGGAGGGTGTGAGTTCAGCTCTGGAGCATCGACGCAAAAAGTTAGATTTGCCATGCACCTGTAATCCTAGTGCTGAGAAGGATACCCACAAGGGATGCCACAAGGGATACCACAGGGATTCCGACATGGCTTGCTGGCTCACCCAATCAGTGAGCTCCAGATTTTGAGAGGGCTCCTCTCTTGACAGATATGGTGGAGAACAATTGAGGAAGGCACTCAGTATCAACCTCTGGCCGCTACACACATGCACATACATATGCGTATGTACACACGCACATGCATGCATATGTAACACCCCCCACCCCTGCCCCACACCTGGCTTGAGAGCATGCCCAGAGAAGATGCTCAGGAGGAAACAAGTAAAGGGAATGTCAAGGTCATCGGAAGGAAGTCAAGACTCTGTGCCTGGCCCTAGGAAGGATGAGTCTCTGCAGAAACAGGGCAGCTCCCTGATGAAGCTTGATTTTCCTTGTCACCCACTGTGTTTATAAAGGAGCAAGCCTAGGATTTGGAAGGTGATGTTCTGGGATCGTTTTCTGCTAAGATCTTTAACTTCTCTGGACCCATATTCTACATTTGTAACATGAGAGATATAAGAGTTTATTTACACAGTGACGGGAGGATTTCATTTTGTTTACCTTTTTCATAATCCACAAAGCTGAGAGTGCTACTGCGTGCTTGGCAGCACTGACTGTCTTTAGAGGGGCTCAGCTTGGGTGGGAACAAGAAACGCTTCAGCCTTTCTACTAGGCCGTTTCTCTTGAATGAAGGCCAGAGGACACACCCTGCTATTGGTAGCAGGGTTTCTATTCACTTCTACCAGTACTGGTCACCTTCAGTTAAACACTGGCCTGGTGTACCGGGTTCCAGGACGACATGTACCACCTCACTGACTCTCACCAGGACCCTGAAGGTAGGTGACATTTCTTCCATTCTTCAGTGGTGTCCTTAAATATCAGAGTCATTACTCAAAAGTCACAGCACCGAGACTGACCCCAGGCCTATCTGACCCCAGAGCTCACTCTTGTTCCACTGTCTGCGTTCCACTGTAGGAAGAGGGGACCAGACATGCTTGAGGAACCAGAGGGCAGGTAGGCATTGAGCAGAGGCCAATGTTTCCTGACACTCTACAGAGGGAGACAGGAGATTGGCTGCAACCATGAGTGCACCTAGAGAGTGGTACTTGTGGGGAGTGCCAAAAGAGTCAGTCTATTTTTTTTTTTTTTTTTTTTTTTTTTTAGCAAACTTGAAAGGGGCAGCTGGAGCAGGTGATTTGTGATATGAAGGTTTAGGGGCAGAAGATAGTAAGTCTAGGGGAGCATGAAGTGGGAAGCCTCACTCATCATGGATGTGAGCCCTGGCCAGAAATCCAAGAAGATACAGGTGTTGTCTGGAGATGGTGGCATCTAGGCAGTGATACAGGGTCTTTTGTGGGTCTGTTCCCATCCCCTAAGCCTTGGTACTCATTCAGAAATGAGGACACTCAGAAAAGGAAGGCTGTGAGGGGACCTCAGTGAGCCTCTTTGTTTTATCTGGTAGCCTTGGTGTTGGTTCTGTTCAATTAGTTCCTCCAGCTTTCGAGCTCGCGCTCTCTCTCTCTCTCTCTCTCTCTCTCTCTCTCTCTCTCTCTCTCTCTCTCTCTCTCTCTCTCTCTCTCCCAGTTTGGCACATCTTCATCTCCATGCACTTGGCCCTGAATCATCATGATGGACAAGGAAGCCTCAGCCATGTCCTGGTGTCACAAAGGACAGAGCAGTCGATGTGAGGTTAGAGGAAGGATTCAGACTTGGCTTGCTGACTGAGAGCTCTGCTGCGAATCCTATGTGACCAATGATAATGGATTGTGTTCGCATTTAGGTATAGACAATTAATTCATTGTGCAACAGTGAACCAGGGGTGACACACTGGGCGATCTTAAAGTTTCTAGGACTTGTTTGTGGCTAGTCACATCTGCATGGAGCTGCAGGTGGAGGAAAGGCCAGACTGATCTTAGACATTTAGAGTGGCCTAAGTGCAAGCCATGGATGATGCTCGTGTGCCACTATGCACTGCGTGGTGCTAGCCTGAGAATATCTGAAGTAATGGGCTCAACCTGGGATCTGAATTTTCAAAGAGACCCTGGAAAAGGTAGAATGTGTTCAGTGGTTTTTTGATGAGTGATCTTGCCATTCAAGGAATGTTTGTGGATCAAGGCACCTTAGTCTAGAAGTGGTCCAAAGCCAAGTCCAGGAAGCAAAGGAATGAGGTCATTTTTCTCAGTAGGCATCAGAGTCCTCCACAGGCATCCTGGCACCAAGTTCCAGCAGCCACAGGAAAAACATACTCCCCCAAAGCAGGTTATAGGAGGTGGCCACATTCCCATCCAGTTAGGGGGAGAGGGCAGCAGACTGGAGGGGAGACATCCTTCTTCTCAGGCCAGGCTTAGTTCACTTGGACTCCGAGAATGGGAATGAAGCCAAGAGCCCCTCCTTCCTTCCACGGCTGGCTCTCTTGTCTCCAGGATGGTTCCAGCTGGCCATAGCCAGCACGGCCCATGTGCTGTGAGCTTACAGAATGAGAAGCCCGTTTTCTCGGCCTATGACCCAGTGTGATGGACCAGCTTCAGGTTGGCCTCTGCTAGGCATTCTGAGCAGCGATCCCCCAAGCTGAAGGAAAATGCCACTAGTCTCTCTAGGGCTAACTCTGTGCCCTCCATCAGTGGCACTAGGGGCTGAGCCAAGCTCTATTAGGCAGCTGGGGCCTGGGGCCTGCGGCTCCCGCCCCTGCCTTGTCGAACAAGGCCATGTTGGGCAGCAGTGCGAACCACATTCAATAGACAGCTTAAGATAATCACATGTGTGAGGTACTGGGATAATAGTAGCTGAATACCCTGCCACCGTTGCCATAGTGACCAACCAAGCACTGGCTCCCCTCCCTTTTTTTTTTTTTTTTTTTTTCTTTCTTTCTTGCTTTCTTGTTTTCTGGACCTTCTTGTTATGGGGCTAGCTGGTGGGGTGGGGGATGAGTTTGGGAAATGGGAAAGGGGAGGAAAGGGGGAGGGTAGACCCTAGAGGGCCAGGCCATTATATTCTCTTTAAATCCCCCAGTTGGAGGTATTTTGAATCTCAACAGAGACAGAGAGAAACAGTGTCTTAATCCCCAGCTCCCTGTGAATTATTTAAAAGGATCCTGTCAGAAGGATGAATTTGTCACTGTGGCAGTGTCAACAGCAGCAGCAGCAGCTGTCATAATGGCCAGGGACCCCACTCCAGGCAGGGCCTGGTACACCACGCTGCTGCCCGGTGGAGCTGCCCGTGCCCTGGGGGGGTGTGGACCAGATGCTCCTCCACTGCTGCGTCAGTGCTGTTGCTGATGTGCTGGCAGATCCTGGGGTATGAAATGTGTCAGGCTACATAAAGGAGCCTGTCAGCTGGACCTCAAGCCTTCTGGGAATGTGGTGGCTCCCATAGCATGGGGTCCCTGAGATGCCAAGGGAGCTCCCTCTAATCCAGTGTAGGGAAAAGGAGTCAGTCCTCACTTGCCCTCTGTGAGGGAGGGCCCTGACCACCACTCCCAGCGGTACGTGCACCTAGGTCCACACGCATGCACACATGTGCCCATATACATATGAGGGCGATGAAAGGGGAAGCATGAGGAGAGACAACCAGGCAGTCAGGAGAGGGTTGCAGACCATACACTGTGGAGGGAGCACCAAGCCCACCACGCCGGTCTCACCAGAGTCCCCAAAGACTGTGACTTGGGTTTTTAAGCACGCCAGCCAGCTATAAATCCTGTTTAATCCTCACAGTCATCTCGCAGACTAGGTCCTTTTAGCTTATCTGTGCTGCAAAGGAAGAAACTGGTTTGGAGAGGTTTAAAGACTTGCCTCTGGTCAACCAGCTGGGTCTGGCTGAGCCCAGAGCTGGTGAACTTCCCCACTGTGCTAACCACCTCATGATCTGGTTCTGGGATGGGCAGGACCGCAGGCAGGTCTCAGTTGGCCACCTGCCAGCCTCATCTCCTTCCAGTCTTCCTGACTCTTTGCTCTTGGAGCCACGCTGGTATCCTGGTTTTCTGGGCAAGTACTAGGTACTCGCTGTGGGGAATTTACCTTTGTTTCTTGTTGGACAGTGCCTCAGCGCCAAGCTTGTTTGGTAAACACAAATGCTGCCTTTTGGTATCAGGTGTACTCACTTGGGACCTTCTCTCTCACCTCCCCATTTCTACACCATCCAATAGTGGGGTGACACGGATACTTTTGAGTCACCCGTGTTCCTCTAACCCCTCACTCATATGTCTGTAAGTGGTCCAGTCAACTCATTGCTTCGCCAAGCTGGACTTGGGTAGAATTATTTCTTTGATTCATTGTTAGTGCCCCATCTGGAGTGAACAGACATTTGTTCATATCACCCCCTGGAAAAGTCGTATGGCGAAGTCATATAGCATTAAATGCTGTTAGAGAGGACATGAGGAGACAGAGGCAGAGGCAGCTGTGAGTGGAGGTGGGGCATGGGCTTCAAATGGATCTTGTGGAGTTTTGCTTTTAGACTAAAATTTAGAGGCTGTATTGGGTAGCATTATGTACATGTTCTTCATATTCTAATTGTGCCCCCTTACTCCTAAGAAACTCCTATGCACTCCAGAGAGTGTATCCATGCTACGAATCTGGGGTTCAGAGAATTCCGTTTTGTGCCCCACAATAGGCAATATGAAGTTCTTTCAAGATGCTGGCCATAAAGAAACAATGTTCTGTGAGGCACCTTTCTTTTCGGCACACTGCATGGGCTGTGGTGATGTGTGAGGTGGGGGGCATTCATGTCCTTCCCGCCCAGCACATCTGGGAGGTAAATTAAGCATATTGGGAGGTGAGATGGTGGTGCTCAGGCCCGCAGGGGAGCCATTGGGGAAATGTTGCCTTGGTTGGTTGGTGTGCTAAATGATAGGTCCCTCTGGGCATGTAGGAGTTTATGCCCCAAGGACTGCCTTTTACATTTTCATTAGCCTTCTAGCTTGTCTAATCTCCTAGCTCTTTCAGGCTTAACCTACTGTCTACGCTGGAGCTTCTTTCCTGGAGTCCACACTGATTGGTGAGAAGCTTGATGGTGGTGTCTCTGGCCCATCTGCTGCCCTAATGAATCTGTGGGCTCCTCTGTGCTTGATGAAGTTGAACACTGCTGGAGCCATGGTCAGAGAGGCAGCCATCTCCCCTGATTGGGCAAGGCCATCACATTTCCATTATTGTCCCACAGGGCACAGTGGCAACAATTTCTGGTGACATAGCAGCTTCCCCTAACAGCAGGTGAAGCCCAATTACAGACTGCAGAGTGGACCCAGAGCCTCTGAGCTGTGTCCAGTTTTATCTTCTGTGATCTGAGCTGGTGGGTGACGGAGACCCACTGAAAGCCTGATTGAAAGAAGATGGCCAATGCTGAAGTATACTGGGAGGAAGCCTGGGAAATTGTCAGAGAAGAGAAGGGGCTGCTGGTTGTCTCCCTGGGTCTGTGTGGAGAGGGATTTTGGACGTTTAGTCCTTACATTCTGCTGGGCACAGGGTAGGATAGTTTATCTACAATCAAGATGGCTTCCACACCCTGTTGACTCAACTAGAGGCAGGTCTTGAGGTTAACACAGTAATGATGGACATTGGACTAGCAACAGTAATTGCTGGTAGGCAGTAAGTGGTAGTTACTGAAGATTCTACAGGAGTTACTTCCATGACCTTTGAGGCCTCACCACACCCTGCAAGGAAAATAGTATTTTGCAGGTGAAGAAACTGAAGGCAGAATGTTGTCTGTGGTCACAAGACTGCAGTTAGCGGAGGTGAGGCCACCTGGCCACCTCCCAGCCACGTCTCCTTCTAGTCTTCCTGACTCTGTGTTCTTATAGCCATACTGCTGTTCTGGTTTTTATAGCATGTACCAGGCTACTTATCCTGGGCATTTGTTCTTCTGTTTGGAATGGACCCCCCCCCCAGCCTAGCTGGTAGGTGTCATTCAAGTTTCAGAAGCCCTTCTCAGCCACCCCACTCACTGGCTGTCATCGCTTAGCTTCCCACGGGCTCTGTACTCTCTAACAGCCTGTAATACTATATGACTTTGTTGCATAACTTCCCACAGAAAGATTTGAAAAAAAAAATAAATCTATTCACCTCAGATAGGACACCAATGACAGACTCTACTGCAAGACAAACAAACAAAATAAAAAATCAACAACAACAACAAACAAAACCAATCCCACCCAGTCAGTTCCAGCACAGTGAACTAATAAATTCATGGAGATTACTTACAAGAAAATGCATGCAGAGTTGCAGCTGAGTGAGTGATTCTATAACAGCGGTGCCATTGGAAGTCCCTCTCACCATGGGTGACAACTCACCCATGCTATACCTCTGGAGCGCCGTACAGCAGGCAGCTCCACCCAAGTTCTCCCCCAGCAGGTCTCTACTGCTTATATAACCCTGGGAAGGAGCCTTGGGAGTCTTGGAGCTTTCTGGGCTTCCTGGGTTCCAAGCTTCTTAGCATCCTGGGTCTAATGAGCCTTTTTCCTTCCTCCAGGAAGGAGAGTCCCCATTTAGAGGAAGTAGCTACACAGTTAACTTCATGTTTGTCTTGTTTGTTCACTTTCTGGTTCACTGTGTTACAATGTGAGGTCCACAGGGGCTGCGAATTTGTCTGTTTTCTGCCGTGTCACCAACACCTCAAACATTGTTTGGGGGAATGAGTAGATTCTTCAATCTTTTCCATCCATGATTTCTAGAAATGAGTTCATTGAGTTGGGCACGAGACAGGTTAGAATAGCTGGGATTCTGGGGATCTTGTCAGGCTAACAGAGGCAGAAAAGCTGATTTTAATAAGTGTGTGTGTGTGTGTGTGTGTGTGTGTGTGTGTGTGTGTGTGTGTGTGTGTGAGAGAGAGAGAGAGAGAGAGAGAGAGAGAGAGAGAGAGAGAGAGATCATGTGAATGTATGTGTATGCATGTAGGTGCCCAAGTATGTGTGTGAGCACAGGTGTGTGGAAGCCAGTGGCCAATATTAAGTGTCTTGCTCAATCCCAAGTCACCTTGTGTTTTGAGACAGGGTCTCTTATTGAACCTGGGAACCAATGAGATCCAGGGATCTGGCCACCTTTGCCTCCCTAGCTTTGGGTTTCGGGTGTGTATAGGCATACTTGGTTTTTTTATGATTGCTGGGGAGCCGAACTCGGGTACTTGGGCTATGCAGCAAGCACTTTAACAACTAGCCATCTCTCCAGCCCAAATTTCAATCGTTTCTGCCCCTGTCTTAAGTAAAAGTGTCCAGAGGAGGTGAGCCTTCCCAGCAAGCCTTGCAAACATGGCTTGTGGAGGTTGTTAGGTTGTGGCATCCTGGTGGTCAGCGAGAATTCTGGGAGTGAGGGAGAGGCGTTATAATACTCCAGGGAAGGGCTAACTATCAAGTCCTTGTAGAGCTCCTCATGCTTTTTAGGTTGGGATTGTCTTCAGAGATCATGTAGAAATGGCCCAGATCTCTGAACTTCACTGGATTCTTCATCTTTGACCAATAAATATTATTGCTTAGTCTGGTCATTAACCTCATGTATCAAAACTGACTACAATTGACCTTTGCATGCTTCTAACCCAAAGCCACTATTGTAAATAAAGAATGTATCAATGTCTGGAGGCTGTTGTAAAAGACAGTATAGATAGCCTGGTGGGAAGAGCTCATGATAGTGGTCTTGAAAGGGGAGAGGTTCATACACATATATGAGTTTTGATGTCACTTCACACACACACACATACACACACACACACACACACACACACACACACACACACACAGAGAGAGAAAGAGAGAGAGAGACAGTCACACAATCAGCCTGGCAGAGAGTAGTCAATGTTCACTGTTCAAATGTCTGTAGACACCTGGAAGCCCCTCCAGAGCAACAGACCAGCTCTGACTTCCAGTAAGTAGGTCTAGCAAACCTAGAGCTTGGAGGTACCTGAAGGTGCCATTCCCATTCATCAAAGTCATAGTTGAAAAGCCTGAGCAAGTATTTTCTAATGGGTGTCATTGTTTTCTTTATTATGCTTATCTCAAGGACAGATGGGCTATTTGCATCAATAATAGTGCCCTTTGAAAGGCTGTTACTAGTCTGTCTGTGTGATGTGCAAGGTGGATTGTTTCTTCTCCTTATAGAGCACTGTAGTAAATCCCAGTGCAGGACCAGTGGCCAAGGAGGCAGAAACAGTGGTGCTTCACTCATCGCCTCTGGCTTCCAGCATCTTTTAAAATAATTCTTTCATTGTTTGAGATTATTACATCATCTCCCCCTCCAAACCCTCCTGTGCACTTACCCCCTTGCTCACTTTCAAATTCATGCCCCTTTCCTTTGTTGATCTGCTCAGTCCATATAATGTTACGTGTATGTGCATGTTTTTTTCAGGGCTGACCATTTGGTGTTAGATAACCAAATGGCGTGCTCTTCCGTGGGGAAGACTATTTCTTCTGCTCTGAGCATTTCTTAGTTGACTGTAGTTCTTTGTCGAGGGCTGAGGCTCCATGAACTATCCCCCTTCCACATTAGTGTGACTGTTGGTGCCTTCCTTGTCAAGTCACGTTTAGGCAGACACGATGGTGAGACTTAATGGTGTGATTTCTGACATTTCTAGGAGACACAGTATCAAAGCAAGCTTCTTGTTCTTCTGGCTCACTCTTACAGTCTTTCTGCCTCCTCTTCTACAGTGATCGCTGAGTTGGGGAGTTGTGTCCTAAATATGCCAGCTGGGACTGGGCTCCACAACTCTGAATTTTTCATTGATTGTGGTTTTCTGTAATGGTCTCCCCCTGTTGTAAAAGAAGTTTCCTTAATGAGGGGTTGGGACTACATTTATCTGTTGGTGTAAAGATAAATATTTAGAATGTAGTTAGGGATTATACTGGTTTAGTAGTAGTTGTAGGCTCTCCTCCAAGATCTATGACTTCATTTGCCCTGGGTAGTTGGCTAGATTTCTAATACCAGGCATGATTTCCCTCTTGATGAACAGGGCCTTAAGTTCAATTAGAAAGCTGTTGATATGGTATGGATGCCTAGGTATGGATGCCACTACTGAACCCTGAGGGTTATCATGCCATGCATTTTTTTTTTTTGAGAGCTGAGCCCTAGGAGCATAATGAGGCACTCAGCACTGTTCCAACCCTTTATAGGTATGGCGATGGAGGAGATGGATTTGTGTTCTAGAAGATTCCTAGGGTCAGAAGAATTAAAAAGAGTGACTGGGAGAGTCATTGGGAGGGGAGAGAAGAGTCAATGGCAGAAAGGGGAAAGGAAGAGAACACTGGATAGAGGCACCACAGAGGAGAGAATAGAAGAAAGATTTGGTAATTAATCCCCTGTTACAAACAGAAATGACACCAGTGGAGAAAGAAAAGCACAGAGTTCCTCCTAGGCATAGGGAATTTGGCACTGTGTGGACATGGTGTTGCAGAGAGCAGGGTGAGTTCCAAGTATCTGCAGGTAATGTCCAGCAGGCAGCCTGTTATACAAGGCTGAGCACTGGGGAGCAGTGAAACTGGTGATGTACTCCATAGCAACAGAATCCTTGTATATGGATGAGATCATCTAGGATAAAAATGAACTGAGTACCAAGAAGACCTGTGGATTTCATTGGTCCTAGACATTCCCAGGTAAAACACTGTTGTTGCATGGCACCAGTGGTGTGAAGTTCCATGCATTGAATGATGTTGCTTGTTGACATGAACTAATGAATTAGTCAAAACACAATTCCATGTCCTCAAGGAGCTCACAGCTCAGTAGCAGAAATCAAAGTCACACACACAAAGCAATTAAAGAGTAGTTGGAAAGAGTGTATTACCAAATGTTAAATTGTGTGGAATAGACTCACACATGCACGAAGCCTTCTGAAAACTAATCTCCATCCAGATTTAAGCTGGGAACATCATCACAGAGGAAGTGGGGCCTGAGACTCCTTGAAGGAGGGACTGTAGAGAACTCAGTCCTGCTGTGCATCTGCCACGTGACTTGTGTGCAGCTATTGCAGAATGTCCTCAGTCTGTCTACTTGGTAACAGTTCATATCCCTCTTGAAAGGTGTCCAGCCAGGGCTGCCATTCTTTGGCTCTGTGCAGTAGAGATCAGGTGGTTGCAGAAGGCAGATTAGCACCTATTGGTGCTAGGGTCTGTCAGAACCTCAGCACCAATACTAGGAAGTGGCCATGGCTTCTGGGCCTCCATGTGAGAGGAAGTGCTCTTGGCTTGAGCCCTTGACGTCTCTTGCCTTTATATGTTGCCACTATTTTCTGACAAAACAGCAGCAGCAGCGACAACAACAGCAGCAAAACCAAACAGAAACAAGACAGACCATGTAAGCACCATTCCCAGGACAGTGGAAGATCGAGGCCAGTTAGGAGAAATACTATTCTGCAAGAATGGCCGATTGTGCTTGGACTTGCTGAACACGGTTGGCCTGATGACTGCCGGACAGGTCTCCAGTGTTGCTTATTGACAAGAGATCATCTGGGATAAAAATGGGATGAGCACCAAGAAGACCTGTGGATTTCATTGGTCCTAGACATTCCCGGATCAGACACCGTTGTTGCATGGCATGGGATTCTGAAACCAAGAGTCTCACCTTGTCTTTGGGACACTTTTAGGTACTACTCCGGTCTCTGGTCCCAGTGACAAGGATGCCTCCTTGGCCACTTCTAGATGCTGTCTTTGCCTCCATTTTAGCATCATTTGTTCATCCAGAAACAAGATAGACTGAAGGAATATTTGGCACTTGGTTTAGAAGAGGATTTCTTAGACTTCTTCCTTTCAACACCACTTGACCCAGAAAAGTTTATGCAAACCTGGTATATAGCCTATAAATTAGATTTGCAAACCAAACTTTTACCAATAGTGATCACAAAGAAATTTATTTTAAAATGATTCTTTGTCATTTATATAATCTTAACATTTATTAAAGACAGATACAAATTTGCACACTAATGAGATGGGTATGCTTGCATGTTTTATACATGGAGAATTAACTCTTGGCTAAATACTTGATACTGCAGGACATGGAGCATCTTCAGTATTTTAAGGTTGATCAATATTTTGCACTTATGATCATCAATGCTGAGAACACTAGTTCACATAAATTCAGACTATCAAATGTCAGAAGTATGTTTAGAGCCATTTCAGAAGTTGTTGAAATTCTGTCCCAGTCCCAAGTCCAAGTTCACTTAATGATTTTCTTTTAAAATGAAATTCAAGTCAGCCACTCAAATGACAGTTTTAAAATTTAAACATCCTAACAAAATGTAGAACCCAAAGATGTACTGATTTGATGAGGAGTGACAGCAGGAAAACATTGTCTTTGTTTTCTGCAATTCAGCCACCCTGGTTTAACTGATACAGCATAGAACACTCTTATGTACCATAAAAACACTGTTTAGAGCATACGGTTGGCTCAAATCTGAGCTGAGGTGTTTGGGTTTGTTGGCCTTGCATGGTGTGACATGTGCGGAATGAAGTGTGCATATTGTGTGTACAGAATGAAGGCAGCCGTGAAGCTGAGTGCCACAGGATGTTGAGCATTGCCAGGGAGATTTGAGATTCTTACATGTTGATTTTGTGTTAATCTTTGTTCCCTGTATACTCAGAAACCTTTTACTATTGTTAATTTGTGGGTGCCTGCCTGCCTGCATGCGTGCGTGCATGCGTGCGTGTGTGTGTGTGTGTGTGTGTGCCTCTGTGTATGTGAGAGAGAGACTACCACATGCACTTGTGTCATCCCGTACAGGGTGGTGACCCACTACTTAAGAAGCTGAAGTATAGAAGGATAGAGGAGTGAGAAGGGCATTCTGGGTAAGGGGATAGAGTGAACAGAGGTGTGGGCTGCTGTGGGCAAGGTGTTTGGATGACACAGGCCAAGTCTGCATGGTTGGGGGGCTGAGGTATCAACTGCCCAAAATAATGAAGTTTGTTAGCTATAGTGATATATTTATTCATCTCTTGTAGATATCCCCATTTTAGGCATATAATTAAATTATTATAGTAAATTTGCAAGGCTTGTGATCATCATACCCCCATCTCAGAACATTCCCACCAACCCAAAAGAAGATTCTTACCCACTTGTACCCATTTGTAGTTATTTTCCAGACTCTCCAGGCCCAGGAAAAATACTTTTCTGTTTGTTTATTTGGCTCTTCTGACTTGATGTGTGTCTAGAGTCATATAATGTGTGGCCTTTCAAGGCACATAGCTTCCTTCACTTGACATAACGTTTTTTGGGATTTACCCCTGTTTTAATATGCATCAGTAATTTACTCCTTTTCTGTTGCAAATAATATTCTCCTGTATGGAAACATTATACTTTGTTTATGAACTTGCTACTTAATGGATATTAACAAAGTTCTTCAGTCACATTAAAGAATTAAATTGAGAGATCCAAGAAGAGGGGTGAGTATAGAGAGATTGATGTGCAGTGAAACAGGAAACGTACTCCACAACTAAGATTTTTAATAATGGTTGGTGAGAAATTCGATCTCAATGAATGGCTCCTCACTCCATCATGGTGGTGCAAAGCTCCCTGTCAGTAGATCCTGGGAAGGCTTACTGAACGTGATCCTCAGCGACATGGCTACCTCTGGAGGTGATGATGGCTTGAGTGAGTAACTATGACACAGATATGAATATGAATCAGGTATTTTATATGTGAAAATTTATCTGATGAATGATCCTCCAAGTAGAATTGCTGAGTCAATGGCTATAATTTTTGATTGGAATGATATGAATTTGCCTCCCATCCAGCTGTGTATCAGAATTCTTTTACAAAGATTCATTTTCAGTTTATGTGTCTGCGTGTTTGCCTGCATGTATGTATGTGTACCACATGTGTGTCAGTGCACAAGGAGGCCAGAAGGGGGCATCAGATCCCCTAGAACTGGAATTATGCATGGTTGTAAGCAGCCATGTTGGTTCTGGGACTTGAATCCCGGTTTTCTGAAGGGGAGAAGGGGCTCTTAACTGTTGAGCCCTTTCTCCTGCCTGTGTATCAATAACTCTTATCTCCAATATCCTTCAAATACAGTGTCCTTAAACGTCTATTCTTTCATCACCACCAACAGAAAAGGTCAAAACATGGTCTAGACCTTTTCTGCAATGCTGACTGACGTGCCGCATCCTGTCATATGACTGAGAAGTGTGTCTGCATCCCAGGGAGCTGTTTGTTGATGTTCTTTGCCTGTATGTCTATTTTATTACTGATATATAAGCTCTCTATATATTAGGGAAAATTAATGTGTTACTCAGGATACATTATAAATAGTTTTGAGGGTTTTCTTCATCAAGTTTTCCCTATTTCTTTTCTCTTTGCTTACAAAGATTTCCATCATGCTCATTTAAAAAAATGAAAATTGGTGAAGTTGAATTTATCAAATTATGGCCTCTTGAGTTTTGTGTTATGATTAATGTAGAGAAATTGTCCCTGTGATTTCTTTTGGTATTTTTATGGTTTTGTTTTTAATGTTTAGCTCTCCGATTTATTGGGAATTTATTCTGGAATAATGGATGGAGGATAGGGGAGCTAGCTTTTTCCAGATGGTTACCCAGTTATCCAAAATTTGGAAAAAAATTGATTTACCTTTTCCCACTGATTTGAGTTTAGGTTAACATTTTCAGTGTTGAGAGAAGCAACTGCATCAAATTAAAAACAAAACCAAAATGATGTTATCCATTTCCACTTCCTGGTATCTTCCAGTCACTTCCTTACCAAGACTTGGCACTTTATCTCTTTGATGTCTTGCCAGTCTACTAAGCCACTCGTGGTACTTTGCTGCTGTTTAGTGGCAGCAGGTAAAAACACGGGGTCGGGGGTGCAGTGGGAGGGGGAGGGCAGCGCTTAGAACTGGAGGCTGGGAAGTAGCCACTGAACGGAGAAGTTCTGTAAGTCTGCCCTTGGACAGTACAGGTTAATGGTAACAGAACTGGTGCTGAAAAGGAATCTCTTCAGTCAGACTATCCAAGGCCCATAGGAACTTCTGGCTTTTTAAAGGAAAGGCGCAGGGAAACCAGCCTTTCTAAAGATCTGAGATACTCAAAGATAGTGGGAAAAGATGTTTATGGGTCACATGGACCCTTGGGTCTGTCACTTCACTGTCAGTGAGAGTCTCCCCTGAAATATTTCTCCCAGCTCCACAGGTCTCCTCTCCATCCCGTCCTCTTTCATAGCTGGATGGCAGTGATCTCCAGCTGTTCCTTCCATGCTCTTAGGCCTCCTCCAGCTTAGTTCCTACTTTGAGATATCTTCTAAACATTGAACTTTGGTCATCTGAGTGTTTCCTCTCTAGAACTCGTCTGTCTGTGTTTTCTGTGCTCAGGTTGAAACCCGAAGTTCTCATCATGTCCGTCCCTTGGTTTTACCCCTACCATGCCTACTAGTTCCAGCTTTGTAAGACTCTGCCATGTGAACTTCATCCCTGAATGACACCAGCTTGCTTTTTCCCACCACAGGGCTTTTGTATTCGTGTGCCTTGGGGCACAGATGCTCTGCCCATTTTTGCCCCTAGGATATACACACCTCTCCAAGACAACTCCTCTCCATCCACCCTATCCACTTGGAGACTCTTTTGGAAGACTTTCCTGCATTTCATGTACATTCCCTTTCTTGGTACCTCGTAACCTGCCATTAATTAACACAATTGCAGTTATGTAGTTATTCTGATAACTTTCTAATTTCTGTCCCTGTCCCTCGGTCCTAAGCTTCACACTGCTGTATCCTCAGTGGCTAATGGAATGCCTGGCATAAAGTCGACGTTTAGAAAACATTTTCCGCTGATGAATGAGTGAGGTTTTGCAGTAAAGCAATGAGACTGGTGTGGTGTAACATCAACAAATAACAATGTTTGTCCCTCCCTGCTGGGAATGCCAGCCCATCCTAGTCTGTCTCCATGAACTGAAATCTTCTCTTTCTTAAGGCCCTCCCCATCATAATTGCTACTTACCCTGGGAGGCATTTATCTCTCCTCTCGCCCTGTCTTCTCTCTTCCTTCTCCCACCCCCACAGCACCAGCTGACAGGAGAAGAATGGAAGCCGGAGAGAAATTAATGTGCAGCGCTGTAGTCGCGGTCTCCTTTCCCCCCACACCACAGGGGGCTATTTTCCTTTCTTTCCGTTCCTTTCTACTCTTTCCTTTTGAACATACAGCTCTATCCCCTCTAATTTGATTTGAGCGCTCCCTTAGGAGCTGTCACAGAACCAATTAGATCTGTAGAATTTTACAACTTGAGGTCACCCAGTATGATTCCTCATTTTACAGACGAGGAAACTGAGGCCCGGAGAGGTTAATGTCTGAAACGATTACCTCTGTTGGGTCTTACAACGCTAATCAGTGTCATTTTCAAAGATGAATGTTCTCAATAGCCCGGCTCTGCTGAGTGAAATCCTCATTCTGTTTATCTCAGGACGTTCAGTGGTAATGGCCTTGGCATTCAGGTGAGTCTGGTAGCTAGGACTTCCTTTCCCAGGGAGAGCTGCATTAGTGTTGGTTGGCCAGAGGCTCTGGCTGTCAGGAGACATCTGCCCTGAATGGGGTCCATGCTTCACCTGGGCATCAGCCAAAGGGCCCAGCATTTGTGCTGAAACCCTGCTGGAACAATGGATCACGAGACCTGCTGAGTTTAAACAATTCTAGAACATTAAAAGAAAGCTGCCTGCCCTCCCTCCAAAGCCATGTCAGGTCAGCAGGGAAAATGTTTCGGAATGGTGCTAGGAAGGGAGGGGGGCCTGAAAATGATCTGAAATGCTGTCAGCAACTTCTCCCTCATCTGTTTGCTTTCTGGTTTCCAAAACCCAGTCAAGCAGAACAAAACTTCCACAAACACATTTAAATAGAACATAACACAGTCTTTAAGAAAGAAAAAAAAAGTGGCTGCTCTACATCCAGAGATCAATAAGAAATTAAGCAAAGCCAAGGTGAGGTTTGACAGTGTGGATTTATACTCCACATGAGCTATGCAGTAGAGCTTGTGCTCAGCTTGTGGCCCTGCCACTGGGCATGGGAACAGGCATATCCTCATGTGTGCACAATGTCTGTTCCGGTGCTGGGTCCAGATGCTGAGTATCCCTTATGTGCTGCGATCCTTTAGGGCCCCACCAACCACTGGTGGGACGGGATGCTTCAGTGTCCGTGTGTCCAAATTCTTACAGGTGGAGAAAGGGTAGAGCAAGTGTCCAGCCTGGGTAGTATGAGCTGGAAACTGGGAGGTTTTCCAGAGTTGCAGTTATTCCAGCAAAGATGGAAAAGGCATCCTAGGTCAAACGCATAAAGATGGAGCTTGAAGGTGGAAACCACTTGCAACTTTGGTAACATTAAAGTCCTGGTGTTACAAGTTGAGCAAGGAGCGGTGCTGGGGGCCGAAAGAGTGGTTGCAAGGAGCTGGGGATGTAGTTCAGTTAGCAGAGTGCTTGCCTAGCATGCACAAAGCCCAGAGTTGGACCTCCATCACTACATAGATAGCTGTGGTGGTCCTTTCCGGTTAATACCTTTGGGGAGGTAGCAGCGGGTGTAGCTATGTAGCAAGTTCAAGATCAGCCTATGCTATGAAAGCCTTGGGAAAGAGAAGGGGGACAAATCAAATGACAGATGGGATACTGGTTGCTTTTGGGGAGAACTGACACTTTATCTAGGCGACAAGTCAAGATGGACCTTCAGTCCCCAAGGGTTTCTGGAAGGAACTCATCAGAGACTCTGGCTGGAACAGGAACTGGTACTCTAGCAGGGCTGAGAGAGCCTGGCAATCCTGGATATGTAGGTCAACTCTCTAGGTGTCCCCCTGTTGTCCCCTCCGCCCTTGACACTGTGTCTTCCTTTGTAGCTCCAGGGGAAGAGACTCCTTCAGTTGTTAACTTCTTCCCATGACCTGCTGCAGAAATGCCCTTCTCGAAGTTTTTAGGTGATTCAAAGCACCATCCCGCCTATACAGCTTCTCTTACAGCCGTGTACCGTGGAGGAATTACGGGATGTCTGATTAGCTATGAATTGGAGATAACCAAACAACTGTGAGACTCTTGTAGGGCGTGGAGTAAATGTGCTGTTCGCCACTCTTCCTCTGCTACATAAAGATTCTGAAATAGGAGTTCTCTTTTCCACTATGAGTCAGGTTGTCTCTCCCGGGGTAAGCAAAGGCCCTTCCTTTCTAAGTACTGTCTTCCTACATTGCTCCTCCATCTCATCTCAGCTTGAAAACTTCACACAGGATCTGAATTAACTTCATTAAGAGTGTCTCTTAGCAGCCTCCACCGTTTTACAGTCTAGCTCTTTCAAAGAGATTGCTCTTCTAAAACAAACGGCTCTGATAATCTAAGTTTGTTGAGAAACTAAAAAAAAAGTTTCTCTTCACATGCTTTACAGAGGTATATAAAGGAGTTTTGCCACCATAAAGATATTAGGTTCTACTGGTGAAATTATTAAGGCCACTCCACGTAGTTAAAAGGGAATTTTATTTTGTGGGGTAACTTACAAGTGAATGAATAGTTTACAGGGTCTGGGAAAGCCATGGCACAGTCCAGTGGTGTTCTCTGGAGAACTCTGCTCGGTCTTGGGTCTTTAGCCTCTTCTCTCGGCCCTGCCTTGTAGGCATGACAATTACCGAAGCCTCACTGGGGGTTGGAACTTCCAGATCAAAGCTGGAATGGCTACCCACTACAAGGTTCACAGATGGGGATGTCCGTTGTGGAGTTCTTTTATAACTGGTTCTCTAATTTATAGAGTAGAGGCTGTTGGCAGCCAAGAGTACAGTGCCTGCCCTCAATAAGGTACAATAAAGGATACACACATGCGCACAGCATGAGATTTCCAAGTTTGATGAGGTAATGCTTCCTTCCTTCCTTCCTTCCTTCCTTCCTTCCTTCCTTCCTTCCTTCCTTCCTTCCTTCCTTCCTTCCCTCCCTCCCTCCCTCCCTCCCTCCCTCCCCCCCCCCCCCC
>CABHPR010152141.1:0-16895 GCA_902168415.1 Peromyscus melanophrys | reverse complement strand
GTGAAATTCAGGGCACATGCACATGACAGAATCTCTGAAGAGAAGTATATTCTGTATTCAAACAAAGATCAGCAAACAAATCCAGAGTGCCTGAGTGTTTGATTTTTTTCTTTCTAACAATGAGCAGCTCTGATGGCTGGAGGTTTTCATTGCCCAGCTTAGCACAGAAGAGTCACATATGCAAACATGGACATTTTGCCTGCAGTCTCCATGCAGATTAATTATTTCTGGCTGCCAGGAAACACAAACGGGTCTTGTTGTTTCTGTGATAAAACCCCAACTCACCCTCACTCAGAATCAAAAGAAACACACACAAAGGCCCCAACCTCCAACCACTTACTTCACCTTGAATATATTTTTCCAAAGGAAACCTTTCATTTTTTCTTTTCTGTGTAAAAACATCAAAAACCAAAAAAAGACAAAAAGAGAGAGAGAGGAATTCCAAATCTTGTTTTTCTTCATCAGTGTATTGCAAACTGCTAACTAGAGAGGATTTCTTTTACTAAATGATTTAGTTCTTATGTCTGCTTTAACACTTGAAAGGTTCCAGCTTCAGGAAAAGAGGGAAGTGCTTTAATTAAAGAATGAATGATTAAATATTCAGTTTCCACTGATGCTGCTCCATGCTATTATTTTGCATGTTTAGAGACATTTTCTGTAATCCTGTTCTTAGACTCACAAAAGAGAGAGATATCGACTACTAAGTCGAAAAAGTGGTGAGGGCCCCTGCCTGTTCACGTTTCACCATTTAAGTTCAAGAATCATCTGAAGCATGATTTGTGGTTTCCAGGACAACTCTGTAATTGCTAATAAAGTGGAAAATAAATAAATAAATAAATAAATAAATAAATAAATAAATAGTCAACCTTTCCTGCAGCCACATGGATATTATCTAATATTTTAAAAAATAGTTGAAATGGCACTTTTTCTTAGGGAATTCTTCAAGTCACTTTCCTGATAGAAAAAAGCCAGAGCATTGCAGGGTTAATTCTTGTCTTGAGGTGTTAGCTTAATGTTATTCAGGTCTGTCAGGCTCTGGTTGCCAACACCTCACTTCTGCTGCAGGTAAGGGAACACGGTTGCAATGAGGAGTGAAGGATTTTTGCATCTTTGAACTTCAGAATAGCCAGGAGAGCACTGAGGCAGATAGATGAGCCAAAGAAACGTCACCCAACTCTGGATTTGACATCTCTTAGACAAGAGGTGTGTGAGGGGAGAAGGTGAACTCAAACCTAAAATCAACCACTTTCTGTGGGGGTCGGTCAACCGTGCTCACTCACTAGGAGGTTTCTGATTTCTCTGCTTGGCGGACTTGGAAAAAAAATAACAACAACAACAAAAAAAAGTGAACCCTTTGGGACTTGGGAACCTGTTCAACCGACACAATGTCACCATTCAGAATTCACCAATTTCTGCACTGCTGTGTATCATTTGTAAAAACTGCTTCAGCCTGAGTTACCTTCCCCTGCTAAGTCTACTCACTAGGTCACCAGGACTAAGCAGGAACATTTTGATAAATTCTGTTTCCATGACGATGAATTAGCTAGTGAAAAGGGGGAGGTGTTGAAAGATCTGTATTCTGTAGAATACTCTCAAATGTTTGCCTGTTTTCATTTTTAGCCATTTAGTTCTGATGGCTCTGTTCCAGGACTCTTTAATTTGCCAGGAGCTGTTTTTCCTGCACAGATTACAGGAGTAATTCATCAGTGAATGTTTCACTCAGCGGTCTCATCTAATGTAAGGAAACATAAAAATGAATTTTTCCAATTATGCCTTTTGTTTGTTTAGAAAGAATGTACTAAGCACCCCCTTTCTTCTCTCTCCATCTAGCTTTAGTGTTCTTTTTCCTCTCTTATTTATTGACCATTACCTTACACAGACTACAACTGCAATTTGTAAGATGTTGGGATCTGCTTTTAAATACCAATAAATTCTCGAAAGGCAATGATTTTTGAATTTAGTGGACTAAAACCCAGAGGGGGATGTAAAAAGAGAAAGAACATTAAAGCACGGAAGCCTGGTGTATGCTACAATGAAACAAAATGTTTGCAAAAAAAAATTTAAAAAGCAATAGAGACTTTTCTTGACTAAATTACTTTAAGTTGGCTTATTTATATACAGTGGAATTCATTTGTGTTATTTCAGCATTACCCATTTCCTGAATGTAATGATAAAGCTACTACTTCCTTTGGGGACCCCCCAAAAGGGATTTTGATAGTTTTTCTCTCTAAATGGTGAGACTACCACAGGATTCATCTATTTGTATCAAGAAAACAATGTGCATGCAGCCCAGAGCAGTGTCTCTTTAGAACATGCAAACCCAATACAACTTGGACTTTCACCCCAACAAATAATCTGCTTTCTTCTAATCAGCAGGTTCAAATCCTGGGCTTTCCTCTCCTCTTCTTTATTTTCACTGAAAACAAATCAAACAACTTGTTCTCAACAATCTCTGTTTATTCCAAAATCATATGTCTACAAATTTAAAGACTACTTACATACTTTCCCAAATTTACTTTTGTTTAAAGCAGGAAGAAGCTTTACTGGAAAACATCTAACGCTTCAAGAATTAAGAAATGAATCGGGAATTAATCTAAAAAGTAAAAGTACAAAGAACTATGGGACTTACAAGAGGTAAAAACTGTGAAGTACGCAAAGCTCAGACAATCAGGACTACTTTTAATTTTTTCAACAAATAGAAATGCAGTAATATA
The DNA here is from genome assembly GCA_902168415.1 of Peromyscus melanophrys. Taxonomy (NCBI): domain Eukaryota; kingdom Metazoa; phylum Chordata; class Mammalia; order Rodentia; family Cricetidae; genus Peromyscus; species Peromyscus melanophrys. Next base: position 14,181 of record CABHPR010152141.1, on the reverse strand, counting down.
TTTTTCTGCAAAGAGCAGCTCTTTTGGTATTATATTTGCTCTTTCAGCTTAGTTTCTTCACCAAGAACTGAGAGAACTTCCACACGGAAAAGAATATAATTTTCTCATGCACACAAGATATTACTAATATCAGTGGCTCTCAGAGAATGTGCATGATTGAAAATCAAAGTAATTGTTTTAATGAGTAAACACAAGTTGTTTTGCAGCAGATGTCTGGAGACCATTAGAAAAGAAAACCATCCACTCCAAACTCAGTGTGTTAGTGGCTCTGAATTTATTCATACTGATGCCGAAGAGTGGGGGCAACAGTGTCAGCTGATGGGACATGTACAAGGGGTAGGCTAATGACTTCTTTTGTTCACCTGCCATCCGAGGGTCCTTCTATATTTTATGGGTAACATGCATGGAGTCTGCTAACAGTGCCACGCTTCCCTTCCTAGACCTGAGGACATAATGCAGTGGTGGCATTTGGGTCACATTGATGTTAATAGGGTGAGATCTCTCTGCCAGCTGCTGTCTGGGAAATAGAGATGGCATGGCCAACCCCAAGGGGCAGCTGCCTTCACACCAATGTGACCCACAATTGGCACCAGGCAGTGCAGGAGCGAGCTTGTTAATGCTAATATCTCCAGTGAGATACGGATAAACAGCCACTCGCTCAGTCCTGGAGATTGAAAGTGTCATAAAAATACAGTTGAGCTCAATTGCTGATCGTTAAAAATGAGTACAAATGAGAGGAATAATGGCTTGTTGATCCACCTCAGTCACGTTTGACATCCTTACGACACTATTTTTAACAGCAACAGGATATGTTACAAATACTTCTATGTTAAAAAGCCTGTTACTTTATGTATGGTAATTATATAAAGAGAAATCCATAGCATATGTCATATATGTATAATATACATAATCAAATGTAATCAATATTAAAGGTACATTTAATTCATATTTACATCATCCATATAATTGTTCAATGATTCATATAATAGTAACAAACCCAGTATAATGGTTCATCCATCTAATTCCAGCATTTGGAAAGTAGAAGCAGTAAAATCAGGAGTTCAAAGGCATCATTAACAAGTCTAAGCCCAGCTCAGGCTACATGAGACCCTGTCTCCAAAAACAGAAATAGAGGCTAGAAAGATGACTCAATGGTAAAACACTCATCATAGAAGCAGGGCTATAGTAGATATAGACAGAAGCGGACATCTGGGTCTGCCCTTGAAAGCATGAATTCAGTCAAAAGACATAGTCAGTTTAAGCAAAAGCTTGTTTTTAAGAGTACAGTTTAATTAGTAAAGCTAATCAGCATATTCCCAAAAAATTGAGGTGGGCTCCTCCAAGAGGGGGAAGGTTCTGTGTTATGGATTCTGATGACCTTTTTAAGAGCCTTTATGAAGTCAGCGGCATATTCATGAAGTAAAGTGACCCATTTTTTTCTGTCCCAAATCATGGTGGATGAGACCTACTTTTTAGGGTATTTCTTCTCATGAGTTCCACAACAAAGGAAGTTGTCAAACCACAGTGCAAGTGATATTACAATAGGTCCGAGTGTTCCAGGATGCAGATCCTTCATTGGTGTACACATGTAGAGGAATGTCCTGGTGCATTAATTTTTTATTTACAGGAAACAACCTACCTTCAGTTTCAAGTGTATCTAGCCACAAAGGAACACATCAAGAGACATAGCTACCATGAGGGAACTGCAGCTTTCTTCAGTCACCTTATTCAGCTTTTGTCCAAAGGGCACTGGGGTAGGCTCCTTCCTGAATCAGGTGAGACTTTCTTAGACTTTCTTAGAGTCTAATCTGTTGCTATATAGATGCTGGCCAGAGCCTGCCAAAGCCAAGATCAGCTTTATTGTTTTTTTTTGTTGTTGTTGTTGTTGTTTTGGTTTTTCCCAGAACCCTCTCATTTTCTTATCTGGTCAGTACGACTGTCTTATACCTAGATGCAAGACCTCTTATATACCTTCCCATCAGCATTCCTGACATCACGATTTTAGCCCTAAAATTTGTTTTCAGTCATAATTTTAAGATCTGTATTGACATCCCTAGAATCCACACAAAAGACAGGCAAGGTAGGATACCAACTATTCTGTGCTACCGGGGGGGGGGGGTCTCTCTTTCTCCTCCCTAGGCCACACAAGACCAATTTGCCTTCACAAAGTCTGTTTTCCACACAGACTCTTCCACAGGCTGTCCATGCAGTGGTCAGTTCATACAGGCAGTATGCAGTAAGAGATCTGACTCGACTTCACCCTCAGCTGCACCCACTCCAGATGCCTAGCCCATGTGGACAACCTTGGCAAAAGAAGCACTCCCCTTGGTTATACCTACTTGGTACTCCACCAAGCCACATGTACCTGTGCAAGTTACCAGAGGAGAAAGGTAGACACCAACCCAGCTATAAACTCTGCTCTCTACACTGGTGACCTATATGATACACCAGTGCAACAGTGGCACAAGAGTAGTGGGTGAAACCAACCACTCTCTGCTTGGACTTAAGTGAACACGTGAGATGGAACCCATCTTAGACACACTCAAGTGGCCAAGAACCTGAGACTAAATAGGCCTGGGCCTAGAGTAAACTCAAATACTATTCTTCTGCTAAAAAGACATAGCAACAATATGACTCCTAACCACACTCTATGGTACCCATAGATCAGTGTCTTATTCAGACATCACCAGAGAAGCTTCTCCCTGCAGTAGACATGAATAAATATGGAGACCCACAACTGGACAGTATACAGTGAGTTAGAGACCTTGGGATACTGAGTCCTAAACGAGATGTCTCCATTAAATCCCTCTTCTCAGAGTGCAGGGAACTTAGCAGAAGAGGACACTTAAAGATTGTAAGAGCTGGTGGGGAGTGGAAGACACCAAGAAAGCAAAGCCTTCTAGACACAACAGGATGGATGCGTATGTAAACTCAGAGATTGTGGCAGCATGAATAGGGTCTGAACAGGTCTAAGCCAGGTAGGGCTCTAGCACTGATAAAGGAAGTGGACACAAGCCTTAATCCTTAACCAAAAAGTTATCTCCAATTGATAATGATACACAAAGGAAAAATTAGTTTTCTCCAACAGAGTCTTACTGGATATACAAATCATACTTAAGGGCAGGCTCCATGCCCAGCAATAAATAGCCAACACAAACTGAACTCAGTGGTATTTTGGGAGGTATTTTGTCTCATAATTCTTTGGTTTTTTTGTTTCCTTAAAGGTTTTTTGCTTATATATTATAGTTTCCAATTTTCTGTTTTTATGGAATTTCTGTGTGTATGAATATGTGTATATTTATGTCTATATTTGTTTCTTCAGCGTTTTTTTACTCTTTTTCTTTCTTTTTGTTTTGTTTGTTTATTTTGTCCTATTCTGGTTTGGTTCTTATTTTATCTTAATTTATTTTTAGATGTTTGTTTGTTTTCTAATGAAAGGGAGAACTGTGGATTTGAATGGTAGAGAGGTGGGGAGAATGTGGGAGGAGGTGGGGGAGGAGAAACCACAATCAGAATATATCATGTGGGGAAAAAAACTATTTTCAATAATATCTCTACTAATTAAAGATCTAGATAGATTCACAACAGAATTCTACCAGACCTTAAAAGAAGACCTACAGCTAATGCTTTCAAATTATCTCTCAAATATAAATAGAAACAGCAATTCCCAACTTTTTACAGAATAAGTATTACTCTAACATCAAAACCAGATAAAGACACAAGAAAGAACTATAATTCAATATCCCTGGTGAGCAGAGAAGCAAAGTTTTCAACAAAATATTTGCAAACCAAGTACAGACATATATCAAAACAATTACTCAGCATGATCAAATTGGTTTTATCCAAGAGAAACAAAACACACAAATGGATAATTTTAATAAATCATATACATGGAATGAAAGGCAAAAATCATATAATTATCTCAATAAATGCACAATCCAACATCCCTTCATAGTAAAAGTTCTAGAGAGAATAGGGTTGTTGGGAACAAACCTCAACATCTTAAGGATTTTACATGACACATGCATGGCCAAAATCATTCCAAATGGAGAAAAATCTCACAGACATTCAGTGAAAAATCAGAAACAAAACAGGACTGTTCAACGTCTCTACTCCTTCTATTCAATGTAGCACTTGAAGTCTTAGATGGAGCAGAAGACAAGAAAAACACATGAAAGGAAAACAAATAGGAAGAGAAGTCAAAGCATTCCGGCAATGATATGTTGGTCTATAGAAGAACCTAAAATCCCACACCCTAAAACTCCTAGAACTAGTTAACACTTTCAGCAAAGAGACAAAATATAGAATTAACATACAAAATCAGTAGCCTTCCTATATATAAATGACAAACACACTGAAAAAGAAATTGAAGAAACAATTCCAATCACAATGACCTAAAAATAAAACACTTTGGAATAAACCTAACCAGGAAGATGAAGGAGCTCTATACTGAGAACTTCAAACTGATTTTTTAAAAAAAAGTAATTAAAGAAGACACTAAAAGATTGAAAAATGTCTTGTGTGCATGGATTGGTAAAATTAATATTATAAAAATGACATCCTACTAAATCAATTAAATCCAATAAAAATCCCCATGCTATTCTTCACAGAAATAAAAATAAACCTGAAAATTAATATGAAAATACAAAAGACTCCAGATAGTCAAAGCAATCCTGAGTAAAAATTAATAATGCTGGGGGCCTTAACAAATAAGATCTCATTATACTACCTAACCATAGTATTTACACAAAAGCAAACACATAGATTAATGAAACAGAGTAGAAGAAGACATATTTAAGGCAACACAATTACAAACACTCGCTTTTTTATAAAGACATCAAAAATACACATTCAAGGAAATACACCATCAACAAATAATATTTGGAAAACTGGGTGTTCATGTAAAGAAGAATGAAACTAGAATGAACCTTATCTCTTTGCCTGAACAAAAAGAACTCAAAGTATATGAAATGCATCAACATGAAGCCTGAAATTCTGAAATTCATAAAAGTTGGGGTACACTACAACACACAGGCACAGGTAAAGCTTTTCTAAATAGTACTCTCATCACTCGAGAAAGAGGGTCAACAATTGGTAAACAGGGCTTCATGAAATTAAATAGCTACTGTGTAGCAAGGAAAAAATAAAACAGTCAATTGAGTCAAGAGGCATCACTGAGAATGTGAAAAAATATTTGTCAGCTGTACATCTGATAAAGGATTAATATCTAGAATACACCAAGAAAGAAAGAAAGAAAGAAAGAAAGAAAGAAAGAAAGAAAGAAAGGAAGGAAGGAAGGAAGGAAGGAAGGAAGGAAGGAAGGAAGGAAGGAAGGAAGGAAGGAAGGAAGGAAGGAAGAAAGAAAGAAAGAAAGAGAAGGAAAGAGAAAGAGAGAAAACAAATAAATTAAAAAATGGATACAGACCTGGAGAGAACTCTGAAAAGAAGAAATACAGGTGCCTAGTAAACATTTTCAAAAGTGTTCAACATAAATAGCCAACAGGGAAATGCAAATTAAGACCACTATGACATCCAAATCTCACCCCAATCAGAATGACTCTCACCAAGAAATCAAATGACAATAAATGCTAGTGAGGAAGTGGGGAAAGGAGAGCTCTTTTTTTTTTAAACTGTTGCTCAAGAGTGCAAACTGATTCATTCATTATAGAAATCAATGTGAAGATTCCTCAAAGAGCCAAAAATAGAGCTACAATATGACCCATCTACCCCACACCTGAGCATATACCCAAAGGACTTTGTATTCTCCTGCAGAGATACTTGCTTATCCATGTTCATTTTCATTCTATTCACAATATAAGAAATGGAATCAATCTAGATGTCCATAAATGGTGAAAGGTTAATGAAAATGTTGTATGTATACACAACAATGGAATTTTATTAAGCTGTAAAGAAAAATGAAATGAAATTTATAAGTAAATTGAACTTGAAAAATCATATTGAGTGAGGTAACACTTTCTTTCATATGTGAATCCAACTTTGAATCTTTGCTTTTATATGTTCAACTTGGAATTTCTGTAAAAGCCAGGAAGAAGCCATTGAGAGGGTATGTTGTAAGGGATGGGAAGTAGTAAAATATAGGGTAATATGAAAACGGAGAGGGGGAATACTGAGAGTAAAAGGTTTTAAGCAAGGAAAGGAGAGAAGATAGAAGAAATGAGGGGAGGAGGAGAATTACCCACAACAAAAATTCTATATGGAAATCTACCATCTGGTAACCAAATTTTAAAATATAACTTAGAGTTCTTAAAATAATAGTTTAGAGGGAAATACCCTACGGGGCTTGGAAAACATTGTCTCTAGAAACTATGGGTTATTAAACAAAAACCCTAGTGCCAAGGTTGGGATACCTCCTTATGATTTGTTGTTCAAGGTGGTCCCAGAGGCTCTACAATGCTGTCATAGTCTCTGTGAGTGCATATGTACATCCGCTGTGCTGTATTTAAAAGGCACTGTTTCCACGGTGCCCTCCATGTCCTTTGGCTCTTACCATCTTTCTGTCTTTTCTTCCACAGGGTTCCCTGAACCCTGAGGGTAGGGATTTGATAGAAACATCCCATTTATGACGGAAAGTTCCAAGATTTTTCTCATTCTCTGCACACTGTCCAGTTGTAAGCCTCTGTGTTTGTTCCCATCTGCTGAAGGAGAATTAAATAGGCTTGGGGAAAACGAAATACTCTGTATTGCTAAAGAAATGTAGCAATAAAATGACTCCTAATAGCATTCTGCTATACTCATAGATCAGTGCCTTGCTCAGCCATCATCAACACTGTATATTTTTAGACAATACTTTTGAATTCATTCTTCTCAGTGAAGCTTGTAATAAATGTTAAGCAAAAGCAAGTTCAATACAACTCTCAAAGACAGGAAGCAAGAGTGCAGATTGTATCTGTTGACAGTTTCCAAGCTGAAACTTTTGTTTTAATGTCAAGCTGAGTGTGCAAATGATATTTTGTAAGGTTTGGGAAGTCGCAACCATCAGTTAGATTTCAACAGCAAGATATATTATCATTCTTTGAAGCAAAAGTGGAAAATAGTAACAAGTTGTAAAGAAAAAAGAAAATAGTCTATAAAGACAGAAAAGTCTTTTGAGTTAGAGAGCAGGGGGAGTGGGATAAAATGTTGATTTCTTAGTATTTCATGCAGAAGCAGTCGATTAACTAGAAATATCACAAAGGACAATCTAAATTCACAACAGTGCAACCCACACACCTTCAAAGTATTGTTGTCAGGTCAGGCACACTTAGGCTGTAGTAACAGCTCAGTCTTCAGCTATGTCATAGCAAATATTTAATGTCCCCACAGCTTGCTTTCCTTAGTTTAAAAACTGAATAACATTATCCTCCAACTCATGAGCCAGATATGAAAATGAAATGTGATAAATGCTTTGGTCTAATACAGTGGCTTTCCATGTATTCTGATTCTTCTCCTCCCAAGTGGAATATGGATAATTGCTGTGGAATAATGCTTTTGTACACTGGTTTAATAAAACGCTGATTGGCCAGTAGCCAGGCAGGAAGTATAGGTGGGATAAGCAGACAAGGAGAATTCTAGGAAGAGGAAGGCTGAGTCAGGAGATGCCAGCCCACCGTCCAGGGAGCAGCATGTAATGGCACATGGGTAAAGCCATGGAACATGTGGCGACATATAGATTAACAGAAACAGGCTGAGTTTAAGTGCAAGAGCTAGTCAGTAGTAAGCCTGAGCTAATAGCCAAGCAGTTTTAATTAATATAAGCCTCTGTGTGTTTACTTGGGTCTGAGTGGCTGCGGACCAGGTGGGGCACAGGAAAACTTTCAGCTACAGAAAATGTCTGAAGATACTTTTTGTCATTACAGCAACAGAGAGCAGGGAGGTGGCTGGCACCGACACCTAATGAATAGAGGTCAGGAATACTCATAAGCCTCCTAAATCCACAGCACAGCACTCTACATCACAGAATTATCCTATCTAAAATGTCAATAGTAAAGACATCAGTAGTGAAGACAAAGCCTGGAATAAGGGTCAGAGGCATGCCTGTTAGCTGGAATCTCCTGAACATCCAACAGCATGTTTAGCATTTTTCTCCTCTAGCCTTCACCAGAATTTCATGAGAAGAGGGACAAGATTATCCTTAATTTATTCATTCACAAACGGATACCCCACAAAGTTAAGTAATTATCGTAGGTCACACAAGGACTAAGAGTGAGAAAACTAGAATGACAAAGACCCTATTGTGATATCTCCTGGGAAAAAATATGAAATGACTCAGGGGACCCAACTCTTATCCCTATGATAAAAGTTTAGTTTATTGATTTTCATACAAACTTTGAAAGATATATTCTAGCCAAAGTGATACTCAGCATCTGTTCTGTCACACCCAATTCATTCCTGAAAGGTGAAGTAAACGAGAATGAAGTCATAATTTAAAAAGAAGAAAACTGAGCATTTCGTATGTGTGTCTTTAAAAGGCTGTTGCCAGGTCTACTTTAAGAGAAATCTTTTTGTGTTCACAATCAGTAAAACCTGACTTCGATATCTGCATTAGGTCCTCTCTAATGCCGAGGTCAATAGCTCCTCTTGTAACAGTATGAGGGTTTAAGCACTGCTCCAGGCCTATGCTAAACTTGAACCTGTGATCAAAGAGATAAAAGACATCTGGCTCTATCACTTTCACTTTATGGTCTGAAATTCTTCGGATCTGTGCACTTACCAGATTGTCAGTGGTGTGTCATTGATTGTCTTTTTTTTTTTAAAACAATCTTTTGCATTGATGTGTTTTGAAAGGTGTTTTTCTTCTCTTTAAATCTTCCCTCAGGAAAGCTGAAGCATAAGCTATGGAGTGGATATGTGTGGAGTGGATATTTGTGAAAACTTTTAAAGCATTCTAGAAAGGCAGCAACTGCTGAAATGTGAGTGTCCATACACATATTCTGACAATTTAACGAAGTATTTATAAGAATTATAAGGTCTTGAATTTTCAAGACTAATTGTATGTTGATTGAAGGCGGTGTGACATCAAATGCGGGGAAAATGGTAGAAGTTCTAAGAGCAGATCTGTCTCTGAATCCATACTGTATCATTTCCTCATTGTGTGTTCTTAACAAAGTATAATCAAAATAATATTTTTATTTCATATATGTGCATGTTTTGCCTGTGTGGATGTATATTATGTATATGCCTGGTGCCCAAATAGGTCAGAGGAGCATCATATTCTCTGGAGTTATAGATGACTGCAAGCTACCACATGGGTGCTAGGAAGCAAATCTAGGTCTTCTGCAAAAGCAACAAGTGATCCTAATACTTAGCCATCTCTTCAGCCCTGAAATGTGTGTTAATTTTATACTTCCATATGCCTAGCATGATTATAGACAATAAAGATCTACTCTCATGTAGCTTATAATAAAATATTAAAATGAAATATGTAGCTAGAGTTTTCCTGCTGGGCCCACAGTCAGGACAAATCTGTCACCCGCCAGTCCCACAGCCGCTCAGACCCAACCAAGTAAACACAGAGACTTATATTGCTTACAAACTGTATGGCCGTGGCAGGCTTCTTGCTAACTGTTCTTATATCTTAAATTAATCCATTTCTATAAATCTATACCTTGCCACATGACTCGTGGCTTACCGGCATCTTCACATGCTGTTTGTCATGGTGGCGGCTGGCAGTGTCTCCTCAGCCTTCCACTTCCCAGAATTCTCTCCTCCTTGTCCCGCCTATACTTCTTCCTGCCTGACCACTGGCCAATCAGTGTTTTATTCATTGACCAATAAGCAACATGTTTGACATACAGACCATCCCACAGCACTTCCCCTTTTCTTTTTTTTCAAAAAGGAAGATTTTAACATTAATATAGTAAAATTACATATAATTTGGGAATTTGGGCGTAGCTTCTCTTACTACTTCCTGCTGGAGGGGGGCGCTGTATCTTATGGGGACACAGAAAATTTTAGGATTATGGAGTAGTCCATGAGGCTGTATTGTCTGAGCCAGTTGCCTTCAAACGGTTCTGGATGTTGGATCATCTGGGCCATGGTGTAATCGGAGACCTCTCAGGGGGTCTTGGCTGGTCAAACCTGATGTATCTTAATCTGGAATAAATCCATAGCCTCTGGCTTTCTGTGGAAACAAAAGCAGAGCTTCCTTTCCAAAGCAACATATCCTTACATCCAAATTTTGAAGTCAAGGTACCTTTAAAATATACATTTTGGCATAACTCAACAGCTTTTGCAATCAAATGTTTTTCTTCAGTTACGAATATCAAAGAGAACATAATCCAGATTCTCTGTGTGGTAGCCATCTTTATGTGGCTTATTTTTTATATTACCTTGAGCCTATTGCTTTAAACTGCAGCATTCCAAGACTGAAACGGCGCTGTGGCTGCTGGCTCCGCCCACCTCAGCTTCCCAACATGGCGGTGATACTTTTACCACCAACTCTGGGAACCTTCGTGGGTCTATGCTTCTATCAAAGCAGCGTGTAGCCCAGAAACCTCTTTTTTTGTTTTGTACTAGCAAAGGCTAAATCCACCACGCAGTTTAATGTGCCACTGGCAGACGCCTCATTCCCGCCATACTGCAGGTCGAGCGCGCACGCCAGGAACCCGCCATAGTGACTCAAACATGCAGACTGCCACTAACTTGAAAGAGACAACTAGGAACTGTTTTTAGCTCCGTTTTAGTATCTTTTTTCTCAGGTTTTAGGTGGAAACTCAGGCCCCACGTTGGGCGCCATTTGTAGCTAGAGTTTTCCTGCCGGGCCCACAGTCAGGACAAATCTCTCTCACCCGCCAGTCCCACAGCCGCTCAGACCCAACCAAGTAAACACAGAGACTTATATTGCTTACAAACTGTATGGCCGTGGCAGGCTTCTTGCTAACTGTTCTTATATCTTAAATTAATCCATTTCTATAAATCTATACCTTGCCACATTGCTTGTGGCTTACCGGCATCTTCACGTGCTGTTTGTCATGGTGGCGGCTGGCAGTGTCTCCGGCTCAGCCTTCCACTTCCCAGAATTCTCTCCTCCTTGTCCCGCCTATACTTCTTCCTGCCTGACCACTGGCCAATCAGTGTTTTATTCATTGACCAATAAGCAACATGTTTGACATACAGACCATCCCACAGCAGAAATAAAAATCTTGGATGGTAATAATTATTTCAATGAAGATAGTTCTATGAGTGCTGACAGTGATTTACCAAGCGTGAGGCCTCTGAAGAAGACTGCTATAATTTGAATTTTAAACGTCCCCCAAAGGCATATGTGTTATAGACACTATGGTGGTGAACCGTTAAGAGATAAGGCTTGCAGACAGTTTGGGGGTCCTTTCAGTCACTGATGTCAGTCTATGAATAAGACTAAAACAGTAGATTAAAAGGAGAGGAATTTGAGGGGCATGTAAGACCCTGGGTCCTTCCTCTTTCTCTTCCATTTCCTAGACATAGCATAAGTGAGCTTGCTCCACCATGTGCTCCTTTACAATCTGCTATCTCTCTGAAAGCAATAGGCTCCACTGAGCATGAACGGAAACCTTTAAAACTATGATCCCCAAATACACCTTGTTCTTTCCTAAGTTAGTATCACAGATGGTTTGTTATAATAATGATAACACAAAGGGTCATAAAATAAGCAAACAAAAGACTTTGGGACTGGAATGATCAGGTGAGCTTGTGGAAAGCCGAGATCACTGAGTTTGCTGCTCAGTGACTCATAACTTTAAAGGTAGCCAGGAATTAATTTATATGGGAACCTATATGCCACAAGAGGATTTGAGTTTACTCTGTGTACTGGGAGGTAAGGCAACATTGTTGGGTAGGGAATTGTCCCAGTTGTGTTTTAGAAGACATTTTGGTTTCCATGCAGTGGATAATTTTCATAGAGAAATAACAGGTGTAGTATAGCTATGTAAAGGTCATTGCAATCATGCAGGCAAGAGATGTGGGGCTTGAAGTACAAAGACATAAGTAATTAAAGGGACTTAAGCCATAATGAATTTAAAGTAAATACAATATAACTTCTAGTTGGTTATAAGCTTTAAGAATTAAGAATGATTTATATGGTTTGTGATTAACTCATTGAGTAAATGGAGGTTCTATTCACTCATTTACCAAAGTGGAAAAGATCTAACAAATAACAGGTAGGGGAGGTTTAATTCATGTATCAATTGGTTATTCATGTGAGAATATTGAATAGATCACATACTCAGTATATTGAGGTATTAGTATGCACTCAAAAAAAATCAAGGATGGATCAAAACACTTTGACTTTATCAGGGTATTAGTATATCTAAGCCATGAGGATGGAGTGATATCCTTATAGGAGTATGTTAAAATATAAAAGAGATCCAAAGCCTGAGTTTGAGGGATCTCTGTATTTATCAAGAGGGTGGATATATTGGAAAAAAGAAAACATATGAGGACAGAATGCTAGAGCCAAAAAAAGGTGTTTTATTAATAAAGAGGGTACAGTCTACTGTCAGAGAACAAAGAATGGTTGAATGAGATGAGTGGAGAATTGAGCACTGACCATTGGCCTTGGTAACATGGAGACCATTAGTGATCCTAAAACTAGAAGATTCTATTAAAGTGATAGATAATGATTCACCTTAGTGAGTGGGGTAGATCAAAAAAAGAATGAGAGCACTGGAGAGACGGAGTTTGGATTTGCAGAACACACATAGTGCATTATGTAGCCCCAGTGATCCATCAGAGAGATGATAACTGGAGGCAAGAGATGCCCTGGAAGCTTGTGGTCCAGAAGGCCAGACATATGCAGTAGTAAACAACAAGAGACTTTATCGAACAAGGTAGAAGGTAAGGAATAACATCTGCAGTTGTCTGTCCTCTGACCTGTACGTGTGCTGTGCATGCATGCTTCCACCACACTGCATTGAATGAGCAGATGTAGACACACACACACACACACACACACACACACACACACAGAGGGAGAGACAGAGAGAGAGAGAGAAAGCAAAAATGGAAGGAAGGAACGAAGGGAATGAAGGGAAGGAGGGGGTGGGAGGGAGAGATGGAGGGATGGAGAGAGATGAGAAGAAACTGAGATGATAAAGGAAATTAACATATTTTTGTAAGCAAATGAGAAAGCGTGTGATCCATTTAGCTCAGTGCTTGGCCATTACAAAACACAAATAAACAGATGCCATCATTACTTTGATCATGTTCATATAGTCATTAAAACAGTAACTATATGTAGCTGAGAAAACTAAAATGTATATATATATATATATATATATATATATGTTGAATTATTTTATCAAAAAAACTATATCTATTTATTATATCTTATCCTCACAAAAGTCTGTGGAGAAAAATATGGCCACGAGGGATCTTCTCCATTGTACAGCTGACAACACTTCATCTCACAGTTTACAGTTTTCTAAAAGTCACATATAAAGCCAGAAATTAAAATAAGATCAAATGATACTGTATTAGCTAGCCTTACATTGATGTGATGAAGCATCCAAGGTAATTAACTTACAATAGAAAAAGGATATTTACCTCACAGTTTGGACATTTACATGTTAGATGAGGTAGCTCACTGATTTAGTCTCTGGTGAGGATGGGGATTAGCAGTGGTATAAGCATATGTTGAAGTGAGTGGTAGCATCATCAGCTGAGAAGCAGAGAGGAAACCAACATAATCTCAACATTTCCTTTCAAGAGCATGGCTCCAGGAACCTTAGGAACTGCCACTAGGCCTCATCTCTTATTGGTCCACAGTAAATCTTAATACTTCTAACCTGGATGCCCTTTGCATGTGGACTTTTTGGGTAGCCTTATCCAAACCATAGCAGATACCCCCTCTTCTCTCTCCTCTTATTAAACAGTAAATACTTGAACTTCAGACGTAGCACCAAAGAGAAAAATCAAACAATATCAAGGAGAGTTAGACAATGCAAATATCTGACTTGAATAATGAATATCCAAAAGATATTTTAATCCATAAATTATTGACACATGCGCTATTAACCATCTTGTACCATTTGTTCTTTGTAGACATCATAGTCGTATTCCCAACTCAAGTAGGAAAATGTTCTGCCTTAAAAACAGATTAAAACATGTTCTTCTTAGAAAATAGGTAAAAAAAAGAAAGAAAGAGAGAAAGAGAGAGAGAAAGAAAGAAAGAAGGAAGGAAAGAAAGAAAGAAAGAAGGAAGGA
>CABHPR010152139.1:6799-33781 GCA_902168415.1 Peromyscus melanophrys | reverse complement strand
TCTCTCTCTCTCTCTCTCTCTCTCTCTCTCTCTCTCTCCTTTGTGAGGAGCTTCCTGCTCCAGCTGCCTGCTGCCACCAATTCTCCCCCTGACACTATGAACATGTAACCCTGTGTAACCATAAGCCAAGGTAAATTGTTCCTTAAGTTATCCCTGGTCACGACATTTTATCACAGCTACATAAGAGTAACTAATACAGCTTCTCAGATAAAAGAATGCTTAAGCCAGCAAAGAGAGTTAGATGGGTCAGGATCTAGACACGGGGCTTTTTGTAGTACTGCTCATGCTCTTGTGCTTATTCATTCATTCTTTTGGGAGTCCTTCCTGGAATTAATTTGTATTTATAAGCACTGGTTGGTCTTTGTAATGCAAATATGGTAACAAAAATTAATTCAGGCAACAAAAACCCATGAAAGAATCCAATCAATGACTTTTATATTTTAAAAATATAATTAAATAAATTGAACAACCTTTTGCTTTTGCTAGATTCCATGATAATTGATTCCATGTTTTTCTCTTATACTGAACAGGGAGTGCAGTAACAGAATGCTATGTGTACAGTGGGTGTTCATTCACTACAAAGTTCGAGAGTTGAATTTCACCTTTGAAATTTTGTTTTTTAGGAATAATTGGTAAGTTTCTGATCAGAGGTCAGTCTTGATCAATATTATCCTAGTGTTTTCTCTGGATTGAGAGTTGTTATACCCAAGAAAAATGAAGGATTGACCACAGGATCTCCCCAGATGAAAAGGTCCTTGAAAGTTTAGTAGCCGTATTAGTTACTTCTACCCCTGCTGTGAAAAAATACTTGACAAAATTAAGTCAGGAAGGGAGGATTTGCTGCGGGTCAGGGTTTGAGGGCACAGTCCGTAATGATGGCTGGGCAGGGCAGCAGGAGCCTGAAGCAGCTGGTCCCATCTCATCTGCAGTTAGGGAGCAGAGTGATGAGTGCTGTTGTTCAGTTTGCATGCTCCTTTTTGTTAAGTACAGGACCCCAGCCCGTGAATTGGTGCCATCCACATTAGGGTGGGCCTTCTCAATTCAACCCAGTCTAAAAACCCAATCACAGACATGCCTAGAGATTTGTTCCCCGGGTGATTCTGATGCTGTTAACAGTCAATATTAACAATTACAGCAAATAATCAAACCCTCATCCCTACTAATGTCAGCCCTTGTCCCCTGCTTGTAATTTGTATTAAGGAGATGTTCAGAGTCTCTTTCTATTATTTCTGCATTAGTCGCCTAATACCATTTTTCATTCCTTCTCTTGTTCTCTCTCTGTTCCCACCATGGCTGTCTTATCTGATGTGATGTTTCACACTGAGTGATGGTGTGAGTTGGTACTCCAGCGGATCTGAGCCTGTGGAAGTGGGGAGCCGTACTGTGTGTGTGGTTACCTAAATTAACTACAAAAAATAACCTCAGATACTCTGCTGCGCATTAACAGTTTCTTTAGTTCAAGTTCTTTCTGGATTCAGAAGAAAACCTGTCTTCAAAACTGTTGCTTTGATCTTTCACAGGCAACGCCTCTGCTGCTTGTGTTACTGTCTGTGAATTAAATGCACTAAGATAATCAATAAGACAAGTTACACACGAGGAACTCATTCTGTTAATTAGGTTTCTTAATGGGCTTTTGGGGAGGCCTGAAATGTAATTTACTCCACAGTCATGTGTTTCCTGTATAAAGTTACATTGTAAAGCACTTGGTGGGCTCCCTCTTGCTTCTGCTGTATCCTAGTTTGCCCCTACAACGGTGTTATCTAAGTGAGCAATGCGGTATTCATATATATTGTCCAGAAGAATTCAGTAAGGATAGGGTTTGCTTTACTATTTTAAAAATGCCAGTTGGGTGAGGGGCTGCAGTCCTTTCCACAGGACAGGCCACCCTTCTGCTGTACTCGCCCAGGTTCTAATATGAAGCTGAGAGGTTGTCCAGCTGTCCTGCTGTCAAGTTCCTAGAGAGGGAGATAAGAAGGCTAGACACTCTTTCAAGACCGTAGACAATTCAGGATGTCAATCTGTTCTAGAAGGTTCTGTGACCTAGAGATGTTTGAAAACCCTCTAAACATAAACTCCAGTCTGCGCACTTACTCTCTTCCTTTGCTGTTAGAATCATTTCTAGGCCGTGTCCGTGAACTCTCACAGACTCCATCAAGGGCAGGTGGTACCCTGAAGTGGATGGTGAGGAACTTTTATCAACCTGCTAACTAAGATAATATTCCAGGAAAGGGGAGGGAGAAGCGCAGTCTAAAGTAATCGTCCCCCTGTGGCTTCTCTAGTTCCAGCAAGGCATCAGTGAAATGGATTTGGAAGACCTCAAACAGGAGAAACACGACAGAATTCTGACGAAAGAGAAGAGCTTCTTAGTTCTAGCTCAGGTTTCCTTTCTGCTTCAGACTAAGACTCTGTATGATGGTTAGCAAAACAATGCTGGCACTTGCTAAGCAGGTTATGGTATTTGGATGGGAGAGTCCCCTGGATTATCTGTAAATATGAAGCTAGAAATGATAAAGATGTTTTTGAAACCAGGTAAAAACTGAGACCTACAAGGAGACTTTTATTTTCTAAACTATACCAAATAATGACTTATTTGAAGAGATGAGCCATTATCTTCCTCTTTTCTGTTTCATTTCTTTATCACTGAATTTTATTGTTTTTCTAATGTATTTTATAAACAAATTTAAGAAGATATTGAAAAAACTTAAAAGTAGAAAGTGAAAGTTCTCTCAACTCCAGTCCTACAATGCATCTCCCGTTCTCATCCTGTTCTTGATTCTTCTGTTTACTTCTAATTGACATTCATTCATCACTCTTAACATTTTCATATACATAATTATTCAGTCTTAAAGGTCAGCTATAGAATTCTTCAACAAAATGCTAACTGGAAATAATCTGGTATACTCTTACACAACTCCCTTCTAAGGTTTGCTGTTCTTTTTAGTTAGAAATTCTTTCTTGGGAGTTTTCTATAAATGAGATTCTGCAGTCTTTTTAAGCATGACTCCAAAGGTAAATATTAAAAGTTAAATGAGAGAGATTATGAATCAAAGAGACAGAGGAAGAGAGAGAATGGAGATAGAGAGAGAGAGACAGAGAAATAGTCATAGAGAGACAGAGAGAGAAAGGGGAAGGAGGAAGAGAGAAGTGAGTGAATATTATGTTTGAAAGGAGGCAGTCAAGTAGTCTTTTGGTAAAAGTATTGCATAGAAAATTAAAAGAAAAAAGGTAAGTGGGAAAATTATATATACATGTATTTTTTTTGCTGACAATCAGACAAAAACACTTAAGAGGCAGTACTTTGTCAAGTGGCAAAGAATAAAAGGATGCTAATGCCTGTTTGTCTTTGTTTGTTTGTATATTTTTTAAAAGCCCCTGTGTTAAACAGCATGGTCCCCAATCCCCAAGACTATGGGGGTTTCGACGAGGAACCTTTAAAAAAGTGGGGCCTGTAATACAAATTGCTAAACTGCCTTATTAATAAGAAACCTGGATCCAGATACTGGGGTGAAAACTGAGAGATCAGAGGAATAGAACAAGCCAAACCACAAGTTCTTACTGCTAGGAAATCCTCAGCCTAAGAGAGAGCTACTTCCTATATACTCACACCTATATACCTTTCTGTGCCCTGCCATCTTACTTCCTCTCCACCCAGCTACATCACTTTCTCTTTCCACCCAGCTCTATCACTTCCTGTCTGTCTGTAAGGCCTCCAGACCTCTACGGTTAACTAGTGCTGGGATTAAAGGCATGTGCTACCATGCTGGCTCTGTTTCCAGTGTGGACTTGAACTCACAGAGATCCAGATGAATCTCTGCTTCCCAAATGCTAGGATTAAAGGCTTGTGCTACCGCTGCCTGGCCTCTGTGTT
The DNA here is from genome assembly GCA_902168415.1 of Peromyscus melanophrys. Classification (NCBI taxonomy): domain Eukaryota; kingdom Metazoa; phylum Chordata; class Mammalia; order Rodentia; family Cricetidae; genus Peromyscus; species Peromyscus melanophrys. The sequence continues at coordinate 29,913 of CABHPR010152139.1, read as the reverse complement.
TAATATAGTGGCTGGCTTTTTCCTCTGATCTCCAGGCAAGCTTTATTTGTTAAAGCACAAATAAATTATCAACACAAGGGCCTGGTACAAGGAAGTCTGTTCATATGAGAATGCCCTTGAAGGGGATACTGTGTTTCTGGTCACCTCATGCTTCTTTTTTGATTTCTGGCTGAGATAAGGGAAAAAGGCCTTTTCTACCACGTACTTTTATCATGATGTGCCACAGGCCCAAACAGCATGGGGAGTAACCATAAAACCTCTTAAGCCACCAGTCAAGTTAAAATCAAAGTTTACCATTATTAAATTGATTACATCAGGGATCTGTTGAAGTAAGGAAATCTCATTAATATGTGGGTATTAACAATGGCATGAAAGCGTTATGGGAGGGGCATAGGTGGTTTAATATTTAATATTTCTGGTTGGCAATTTAATAATAGGGCGAAGTTTAATAAGGTGCATATTCCCTGATCAATCACAAATTAGATATTAGCAATTCTCCCAATAATAGAAATGTATAGAAGCACAACATTGCATGTCGTTTTAAATTTTAATGTGTGTTTTTAGTAGTATAACGTTGGCAATAACTGAGATATCTGAAATACTAAGTGAATAATAGTAGATCCATGACAGTAATACTATGTGACTAATGATGAAGACTCTGTATATATTTATTTGTATATAAATATATTATTTACAAAGAAATATGTTAATATATAAATACATTTATTTATAAAGAAATATGTTAGCAGTGGTTAAATGGAAAACTTTTGATTTCAAAAATTTATGTTCAATGTGGTCCCAGAAGATGACTTCATGTAAACAATGATTAACTTTTAGTTGTAGGATTATGTATGACTTTTTAAAAAGTAAGTAAATTCAGTATTTTTTTATTCAAATAAAACAGGACTACAGAATTAAAGAGGACTTCTCATTGTCATTCTAGTTTTTTTTTTCAGCAAATCACACTCGTTCTTAACTCTTTCTGGATTTCTCTTAGCTTGTTTTAGCCTTTCTGATTCCTCTAAACAACATAATCTCATCCACTTGTTGGCCCTTAGGTATCAGGGAGAAATTGCTATGTATCAGAGACACGATGTCCTCAATTCTTTTCCACGCTAACAGTGTCTCCTTTGTCTTAGCTACCAAGTTCTCAGGGGAGTACTTTTAAATGATAGCTTTAATGCCAATAAAGCTTCTTGTTCAGTATTTTCAACCTAAATAACTGTTCCTTCAATGTTCATGTATTGAATCTTTTGGATACACAATAAGGAATACTCCCGAATACCAAATCTTATGTGTAAACGTAGTTCCAGGGGACTATACTTTTCTTACAGCTCATGTCAATTTAGTGATTGGATTAGATTTCGAGCATTTGAAGTTTCTCACAGGAATAATCTTCATGGTAACTTCATCTCTTTAGTCTGAGTAATGTAGTCAGCTTGGATTTTTGTATAATCACATTCGAAGAGATTTCAGAGTGCAAAGAGATTTGAAGGTGATTTAAGAAAAGTCAGATAAATATAGGGACACAGGAGGTTTCTCATGTTTTGTCTCAAATTCCAGAGTGTTGGAATGATTTTAAAAAGCATCCAAGTGCTTTTTGAAAGACTGCAACCTTCAGATATTTCCTTGATACCCAGATGCTTCTCTTCAAGTTTTGCAAGGTAAATGAAAATGTTGCTCTGTCTTTTCTTTCAGATCCACATTATTATTGGGGATGCTTATATCTTACATGCTGTGATACTCAGGACCCATCTTAATTAGGAAGTAACCGGAGGCCAATTTACAAAAATTACCTTTAACTTCTGTTATAGTTTAAATAATTTCACTAGATGGAGTCTTTTAATTGTTTACAACTTCATTTCCTTCACTGGGCCTTAGTACTTGAGTTTCACAAATGAAATTCTTTTAATTGGGATATACTTTAAGTAATAAGCTCATTTAAGTCATGTCTGGAGTTACTTACCTTTATTACTTGAACTTGGTGACAGTTATTGATTGCTTATAGCTTTGTGGTGTATAGGGTGTTAGTGTTCAAATTTATACTTACTTTTAGGACAATCCAACATGGTTATACAGCTCACCTAGCTAAATATGCAGCAGTCTAGAAAGGAAATGATTCTTCTCAAACTTTAAATTGCTGAGCAGGTTTTTTAGTTGATAAAGATGTTTGCTACCAAGCCTGATGACCTAGATTCAGTCTCCAGGACCCACATGGTGGAAGGAGAGAACCAACTTCCACAAGCTGCATGTGTCCTGTGGTATGTCTCTTACCATAAATGAACGAATGAATGAACAAATAAAAATATAAATATGCAAATAAATGTGATAATTAAAAACAATTTAATTGTTCATGGTGAGAAACATATTTGGTGAAAAAAATCCAGGCAAAAATAATTCTATACATCATATTCCTGGGTATACAAAAGAAATCTCTTCATAATACAGTGGGAATATAAATATTTTTGTAGATCTTGAAATACAAACAGTCTTTCAGAAAGCCAGTATGGTATCTGTCAGCAAAGGAACAGTTCAATTTATGGCAAAGTAAAGGAAACTATTTCCAAGTTAATAACTAATACAAAACCAATGACTGATGGCCTTTTTCAGAGCACATACCCAAGACAGGAATGTACATGAGGACATGCATACATTTGTACATGCCAGATGTTCAATGACTTGAAAGTAGGCAGTATGGAAATCTAAATGACTAGGTAAAATAAGACCATTTGAATGATGAGAGAGAGGAGGAAAGGGTCAGATGGCATGGTCATGGTTATATTTAGCCATGGATATTACCTATAAGAGATTGTCTATCTTAGGGATCAGTTGTACATGGTTTGCAAGAGATGGGGCTCATGAGGATACAATGAAAGATCTTGAGTTAATGAGGACTGTAACCCTCTATTGGCTTCCTTGAGTATTACTTTCAATTTAAGAGAAACAAATCAACAAATCATTTTTAAAAACTAATTCTCTTCCTTGTTAGTGTCTGCAGGTGCACCTCTGCTATATCCTTAAAGTAGCATGGGTCTTCACCTCGATGAATAACCCAAAGTTCAATTTGTAGCACATGTAGTTGTAAAAGAGAAGATGAAAGGCATAGTAATGGATTGGACCCAGATTGTTGTCCATAAATTAGAAAAGGTTCTTGCTTTGCATTTGTCTATTGTGTGTTCCTGAAAGAGACTCATCATTTGCCATTATGATAGAAGGAGTTATAACAGTTGTCTCTATTGACTCTAGTCCTAGCTTAAAATAATGCAGACATCAAAGCCATTTCAAACAAAGTGAATCAATAAAAAAGAATACAATGAAAACAAAAACACATAATTAATGGACAAGAATAGACAAACATAGTGTATATATAGTATACCAGGCTTTTCTAGATGATACACACACACACACACACACACACACACACACACACACACACACACATATATATATATATATCATATTAGTGTATCAGGCTCTTCTAGATGTTATGTATATATCTATTCCATTAGAATGTATGATGTCTAGTCATAACATTTCTATTTTATCATATTTTCTTGATTAGAAACAAGCAGGAAAACATGGCCTACAGAATCAGCTAAGCAGGGATCACAGGGGCTCACAGAGACTCAAATGGCGATCACAGAGCCTGCACAGGTCTGCACTAGGTCCTCTGCAAATATGTTATGGTTGTTCAGCTTGAGTTTTTGTGGGACTCCTAACAGTGGGAGTGGAGGTGTCTCTGACTCTTTTGCCTGCTTGTGGGACCCTTTCACTCCCACTGGGTTGCCTCATCCAGCCTTGATATGAGGGTTTGTGCCTGGTCTATTACATCTTGTTGTGCTGTGTTCAGTTGCTACCCCTGGGAGGCCTGAAAGGAATAGAAGAGCAGTGGATCTGGGGGAGAGGGGAGGTAAGGTGGGGAACGGGAGGAGTGGAGGGGGGGAAGGATGTGGTCAGAATGTATTGTATGAGAGAAAAATAAATAAGAAAAAAATAAGCCTGGGTAGTCTAAGACTCTTACTGTATAGCTTGTAAATGAGCAACTAGATTGATGCTCATTTCAAATCAAGTTCTCAGATGTTTATCTTTTCAAATAGCCAAATATGATTCATGATCAATTTCCATCTTATTTTCTTTTAATCTCAAAAACATACTTACAAGTACCATTATGCAGACGGTACAGGCTATATTTAGAAATATATACATGTATACATACACATATATACATGAAAGCAATTAATAAAAAAGGAGGCCACGAATATGATGGAGAGTGGGAAGGGGATACATGGGAGGGTTTAGAGGGAGGAAAGGGAAAGGAGAAATATGATTATATTATAATCTCAAAAAAAGCAGGCAAAGGTCTCTGTCTTCCTGTCTCTTTTATGACCATATTGGGAACAAAGTTCTCTGTGATCTACCCTTCCACCTAGCTCACTTTCTTCACTTTTGTATTGCATTCACCTTCTTCAAACTTGTAATATTTTACACATACACAATTTCATTAGTCATTTAATTAATTTCTCTTTTTCTGGTTTATCCCCCTTTGCAAAAAATAAACAAAACTCCTATTTTATATTTCAATTTCTTCTATAACATAACATGATCCAGTGCTGGTGCCAAGCTAATGTTCTAACATTTAGCATTTATCAAATATTTATTGGCCAATCTTTCCCAACTGCCTCCTATTTACTGCCCATAGGAAAGGTTGTAATATAAAGGAATAGATAACTTAGCATCAGTCTCTGGCCTGTTGTGGAATATTACTTTAACTAGGCAAAGATGTGTTATATTTATTTATGGTGCATTTGTTTAATGATGTAAAGATGTATTGTTTGATTAGTCTAATAAAAAGCTGAACAGCCAATAGCTAAGCAGTAGAGGGATAGGCAGAGGTGACAGGCAGAGAGAATAAGTAGGAGGAGGAATCTAGGCTGAAGAGAGAAGAAGAGAATGAGGGAGAAAGAGAGGAACATGCCTGGGATCAGGCAGTTATAATCCAGCCAGCCAGCCATGGAGTAGGACATACAGAATGAAAGAAAGGTAAAAGCCCCCAAGGCAAAACCTAGATGAATAGAAACAGGTTAATTTAAGTTATAAGAGCTAGTGGGACAAGCAGAAGATAAGGCTGAGCATTCATAACTAGTATTCAGTCTCTGTGTCTTTATTTGGGAGCTGGTGGGTGGCCCCAAAAGAAAGCCTGCTACAATAGCCTTTAGGAATTTAGAACTTAGGCAAAACAAAAACAAAAACAAAACACGAGTTGGTGATTGTTAGGCTAACGTTTTCCATGCACTAGAAGCAGCATGCACAAGTGCTGGGAGGTTTTGAGAGGGGGATAACAAGACAGAATACGGCTATAAGTCAGATTGAGAATCTTTGGATTAAAGCTGACCTTCACAAAGGAAGATATAATTTGAATAGGCACAGAAATGTGATTAATCCAAAGAAAGCAACATACTGATTTAGGGGTCATGAATAGGTGCAAACCACAACTGCATAATTGACTATTTGGAAGAAGGAGTCAGTCTCCTGGATCCAACCTGACCCTGGTCCGGAAGAGGAAAAGAGGAAGACACATCACCCCACCCATCAAGGAGGCGTGGTGACTGGGGAGCTCAGGGTAAGTGGAGTGGGGTGCAATAGCACCATCTCTGTCTCTCCGACACTGGTTGTTTCTTGTGGAGGGAGACATCAAGTTCTATTTTGTCCTCATCCTGCCTCCTCTAAGCAAACACAACCTTCCCTTCTCTTCTGTAGTCTAGCTTCTTTCCATAGAGGAGCTGGTCCTGACTTTGGTAAACTAGGGATAAAGAGATGTCTTAATTTTTTGTAAGAGGAGCAGAGCCCCGGAGTTAATTTATGAGTCATTGACACCTTTTCTTGTAAGCTAAAGTTACTGAATTGTGCAGAGTCAAAGCGAAGACAATTTTCTTAAGAACAAGGGTCCAGGAGTGTGGCGCTGTTGGTAGAATGCATGCCCAATATGCATAAATGTCTGTGCTTTATCCTAGGCATCAGGTGGGGTAAAAAGAAATTTAACATTCAGTGTATGGAAGCATTCTTGGTGACCTATGATTCACCATGATTTACAATAAAATTAAGGGCCTGCTAAAGGACTTTCCGTAGTGAAGAGTTGAGGATAGGCCAGAAAAGTGATGGTTAAGGTGTGGGCCACAGAGTTCCGGGGATATTTGAGACCCTTTCAGGGCATGTACAAGGTAAAGATGACTTTAAAAATGATTATAATCTGGTATTTGCCTCTGTCCCCAGCTGACCTTTGTAATAACAGTGCAGAATCAATGGTCCTCAAAGGACTGACCTCTTGCCAGTGGCAACCGGTTGAGCTGGTAGCTGTGGTATGTTAGCGCCCAGTACGGGAAAAGCTAAGCCAGTGTTCCATGGAGCAGTTCAGTTTTGTTCAGCCTTGTCACAATGGCTGTGCAAATGAGTGCCAAGCTGAGCTGGCCTAACCTTCACTTGCAGAAAACGCATTTTTACTTGAAATGGTAACTGTGTTTATTCAGATTTCAATATTTGGTCACCATTTTACCAAAATAAGCGAAGTGATCCTGTTACTTTGGAATGAACAGTAGACAGTATTTGTCGCAGGTAAAAGAAAATTGACCTTTCAAGGGAAAATTAACATTTTGGAAAACTTATTCAAACACTATGAGAATGATAGATCCCCAAATTTTTCAGGAGTTAGAGCTGGGGATGGAGAGATGAATCAGTGGTTAAGAGTGTTACTGTTCTCACAGAGGACTCAAGTTCAGTTCTTGTAACTCTGGCTTCACAGGTTCCAACTCTCTTCTGCACATCAAGGGTTCTTGTTCACACAAATGAACATACCATCCCTCAATACACACAATTAAAAATAAAATAGATCTTAAAAAAGAAGTTAGATCTAAGTTTTAAATATTGATTTGCGGTCCATCACATAACCGTGGTGGTGATGTGAATGGTTAGTATTGTCAACTTAACAAAATCTGGACTCACCTGGGAGACTGGCCTCTAGGCAGGCCTCTGAGGAATTATCTTGAGTATGTTAGTTGATGTGAGATGACACATCTTACTTGGGCAGGACCATTTCCTGGCAGGAAATCCTGGACTATATTAATTGGAGAAAGCAAGCTGAACATTGGCATGTGTGTATATTGCTCTCTTCTGTGATGATGGAACTGGTTGCTTCAAGTTCCTGCTGCCTTTACTCTATGCTGTAATGAACTGTACCTTCAGCTGGGAGCTTCTTCCTCAAGTTGTTTTATCATGGAATTTTGTCACAGCAACAGGCAAAGAAACAAAGACAGATGGGTGTGCCTGCTGCTCAGCCAGGGTGGTGCACTGAGACTTTAGAGCTGATGACTGTGGCCAGTGCACACTCACATAATATATAAAATCCTTGCTCATAAGCAGCACTTTATTTTTTTTTTTTTATTTTTCGAGACAGGGTTTCTCTGTGTAGCTTTGCGCCTTTCCTGGAACTCACTCTGTAGTCCAGACTGGCCTCGAACTCACAGAGATCCGCCTGCCTCTGCCTCCCGAGTGCTGGGATTAAAGGCATGCGCCACCACTGCCTGGCTCCAGCAGCACTTTACATTTACACTTTCCTATTCAGAAACACCATATCACCTGACTTCTACAAAGACATAATTACTGTTGTCGGTTTCCAGCTAAGGAAATTGAGATACATAAGTGTTTACAGGTGTGAAGGTGAGCGGGCCGGTGCACTGTCCAGATCACTTTGTTTGTAGCTAAGAGCTTTGCCGGCCACAGATGCTTCTGAAAATGTGCTCACTTTCCTCTTACATATTCTTGCAATGTGCAGGAAACTGTCTTCTTTTTTGCAGACACAGCATCTTACAGACTCATATCCCACCTGCTCCAGCTTCTCAGTGGTCTCATCAACTTATCATAAGCTGTTGCAGAGTAACTGTTTCCCACTGCCCAGAAAATCGCTTCCTTCAGGAAGTCACCCTGAGTGAACTTCAGCACTCGGCTGTTTCTTACTTAATGGCCTAAATATATTTTATAGCATATTCTTTTTCACATTGTTCATATACTATTTTGTAATATTTTCTTGTATATTTTTGTCTTTCCCCATCAATAATGTAAGGAGATCTGTGATATATTAACTTCTACAAAAATCAATAAATTCATATTAAATTGTTTATTTTGTCAGGTGGAATGAATGATCATTTATAATCCTAGATTATAAACTTATCTAATTTTAATTAAACAAGATGAAAATTGTGTTAAATCGTCTGTATTTAATTTAGTTTGTTTTTTTTCCCCATACATACTTGTTGGTGAATATTATTTTAAGGTGTGTTACTTTTGTTTATGTTGCATTTGTTTAACTCTGTGAAGCTGTGTTACTGTGCCTGTCTAAAACACCTGATGGTCTAATAAAAAACTGGCCAATAGCAAGGCAGGAGAAAGGATAGGCGGGGCTGACAGGAAGAGAGAAGAAATAGAAGGAGAAATCTGGGAGGCGATGAGAAGGAAGTAGCCAGAGAAGGAGGAGGAGCCAGAGGCCAGCCACCCAGTTGCACAGCAAACCACAAAGTAAGAAATAATGAAAGGTATACAGAAATACAGAAAGGTAAAATCCCAAAGGCAAAAGCTAGATGGGATAATTTAATTAAAGCTGGCTAGCAACAAGCCAAGCTAAGGCCAGGTATTTATAATTAAGAATAAGCCTCCGTGTGAGATTTATTTGAGAGCTGGGTGGCAGGCCTGTTGCATGAATTGTTAGAAGGTCTTATTCATAAAAACAAACCTGAGGCCAGTTATTGGGGTGAAAGCTGGAAGATCAGAGAAGCAGAACAAGCCACAGCTACTTCACCTCGCCAGTTCCTCAGCTGATCCTGTTTCCTCAGACTGGAAGCCTCTGAGTCCTCATCCAGAATGAATTTCAGCTGAACTGCTGCTCAAAAGCCTAAAAGCTTGACCTGCCTAGTTCCTGGTTTTCACGCCTTATATACCTTTCTGCTTTCTGCCCTCACTTCCTGGGATTAAAGGCTCACTTTCTGGGATGAAAGGCATGTGTCACCGTGCCTGGCTGTTTCCAATGTGGCCTTGAACTCACAGAGATCCAGACGGATTTCTGCCTTTGGAATGCTAGGATTAAAGGCATGAGTGCCACTATTTTCTAGCCTCTGTATCTAGTGGCTGTTCTGTTCTCTGACCCCAGATAAGTTTATTAGGGTGCACAATATTTTGGGGAACACAATACCACCACACAGGTCTCCCAAAAGAGCAAAAACAAACAACAATACATACTTCTGTATTTTGTTTTCTATAGTGGCATTCCTGAAGTTTTCAGTTATTCACTGAAGATTTTATTTGGTCTACAAATGTATCATATAAATAATTTTGATTCTTCCATACTGTACATTGTGTCCAACAGGAACTCAGAAGCTGCTTGGAAGTTAAGGGGAAGATAGACCTGGAAAAGGTGACTCACACATTTTAGTCAGGTGAAGATGGCCAGAGAACAGATGTGCTTGGGGCGTAAGGGTTGCTTTGCTGAGAATGTAATTTTAACTACAGTAAAATAAAGTGCTTGACAGATTTAATTGGGATGACTCTTATCCCTTCATTAGAATGGCTGCCTTTGGTGAGCAAGCATTTTTACTTTTTAAAACCTGTTGGGATTACTTGGATAGCTGGGGGAGTATTCAAGTTAGTAAACAATTTAGATTTATCTAATTCTTATTCTGCCAAAACATGACAATGACCTCATTTCAGAATATTATGTAAGCTATTCTTTAAAATTTGGACTAATTTTTTTTAAGTCTAGAGAATAGGTTATATTCCATTTGTATCCAAGAAACTCTCCAGTAAGTTTTCTGTGTTATTTTCTAAGTTCATCTGGCTAGCATCTCCTTTAGTGCAATAATACCATTGTACATAAGTACATCTGGCCATTAATCTGGGGGTATTAGTCTTTCAAACATTTACTCCTCCATAGTATACACTAGATTTGCACTTGTCTGGATGACATTTAAGCAGTTTGCTTGGACAGAACACATCTCCAGCATAGCATGAGGATGTATTTACTAAGAGCTTTGATTCTGTAGTTCAGATGGAAAAAAAAAAAGCAAACTTCTTTCTCTCTTGAGATGTTTAGGTTTAGTTTAATTGATTTTTAAAATATGTTAGCATGATGGCAGCACTTTAAAGTAAATGAACTTCTTATATTTTTTGCATAAAGTGGGTTACATTGGGGTTTGATATTCAAAGCTTTGAAATTGTGAATTACCAAGGAGGTTTTTTTTGTTTTGTTTTGTTTTTTGTTTTTTTGGCTTAGAGAATGAACGGTACCCTTGGATCAGATTTATAATTTATGTTGCTGAAGTTTGAACCAACATTAACTTGCTTCTGGGAAGGAGGCCTTTTACTTTGAGGGACTTGAACTGATCAGCGTTTTCATAGGATACCATTAGAAACATATGTCTTGTTGTCTGGCTAATGTAACTTTATTGACTTAAAACGTAGAAAGAAATCGATAGTGTTTTGGAGAGACAGAGGAGATGGTGGAAGTTCCATTTGTGAATATGATGTGTGCTTCCTGCCTGAGTCACGGCTTTCAAGCTGTGGTCCTCAGACTGTCAGCATCAGTCTGACCACTTACGGATGTGGTGTTGAGTATAAGAACTCCTTATAGAGAACAACACGGCTTTCATAGAGTCTTTGTAAAGTATTTAACCTCAAACTCTCTACCAACCAATACTTGGTGATATCTTTGCCCTTGAAGTAGACACAACATTTCCACTCATCCTTCTGGGCAGCCTTCACTTCCTTCTTTGAGTGGAGAATAGTCAGTCACATAAGACTTTCATGCCAACTTCTCTGAATAGCCATTTTTACTGTAATAAATTTAGATGTTGTATCTTTGGTGTTGTTTGCCTTTGGTGGACAGTTTTTGTCAAAAGTGCATTGTCCCTTCCTGGTGCAAGGTCTCATTTGACAAGTATATTTAGACTTTCTCTCCCTCTTCCTGACTTTCTTCATCTATTTCTTTTTGCCTTCACAATTATTTTACTTTCTTCAGATAACTTGAAGTATTCAGCATAGTGGAATTTTTGCCTCTGAGGAGGTGGAAAGAAAAATTGAATAGGGTATCATCATAATTGTTTAAAGCCTCAAAGCCTCATGTCTTCCATTTTGCTTTCTCCTATATATCTCATATTTAAATTTATGTATCTTGTATATATTCCTCTGTGTATCTCTGTTATGTTATTTTTCCAAGAGGCTTGTTGTATACACAGACTTTGTTTTAAGGAACCTTAGATCCCTTCTGCAAAATAGACAGTACAAGCTAACTGTCAAGGACAGCATAGGAAAGCTATTCAAGAGGCCAGTGAATAATAATCCATGAACCAGAGAAGCATGGAAGGAAAATGAGATATCCAATTTTCATTTTAATACCACGGTAATCTTTGTTTTCAGTCAAATAAGTAGTCACATATTTACTAGTGACACTGGACAAGTTTTGGTCACATGATGAAGTCCTTTGCGTGCACACTCTAACTGAGAGCAGTACTGCACATAGATAGTGGCAAGTGGATTTCAAAGCCTTTTATCTGGGGCATATTTAAGAGAGGATCAAGGATGAACTGGAGCCATGTCTCAGTCAGTCAAGCACTTTCCTGCAAGCACAATGACCTGAGTTCTACCCATAGAACCCATGTAAAACAAAGCTGGGCATGGTGCTGCACATATGATCCCAGATACCTCAGGCTTGCTGCAGCAAATCTATCCTCCTTGGCTCATTCCAGCCAAGTGAGAGATACCATCTCATTAAAGTAGGCTTCAGAGCCTCAAGAATGACACCCAGAGGTTGTCCATACACACGTTCCTATAGCATACAAACACGCAAGAAGACAATGAAATTAAAATAGAGCTAAATATTTGCATCAAAAACAGAAACACATTGAGGGATTGGCAAGCATAATAGTTTCTCTGGAAAATTTTAAGCCTTGGTTCAACCTATTGATGAAAATTTGGTGAAAAGATACAGACAACTGAGTCTTTGACCTTCTAAAATACTATCAAGTGAAACTACAGTAAGTGGAATGGACCTGTTTGTATACAGCCTTTCACTGAGAACTTCCAGCTGAAGTTCCCAAGACAGCAGATGAATTCTGATTTTGTTGGTTATCTAATCAAACAACACCTCATCCCCTCTCTACCCAATCCCTCTACCTTTTCTTTCCCTTCTCCTCCTCCTCCTCTCTCTCCCTTCCTCTCTCATCCCTAATTCCTCTCTCTCCCTCTTGCTTTCCATTTCCAAATCCCCCTTGCTCTCTCTTTCACTATCTATCACTTTCTATCTATTACTTTCTAGGGAGGGTGGATATATTTTTCTACAAATTTTGAGAATGCCGACCAATCCCTACATAGCCAAATCTCATTGTTCTTCCCTCGAAGGCCCCAACAGCCCTACCTCTTCTTCTTTAGACTTTCTAGGTAGGAGTCAGATGCCAGCCCATCAGGCTCCTGAAACACAGAGTGCAAGTTTCAAGCAACAACTGGGGCCAGTGTCCCTGGTGAGAGAATACTCACTAATCAGTCCTGTCACTGAGTGAAAACTTTAGAGAAAAATGTCCCATTTGTCTCTTTATCTAGGAAATGGGAGAAACTATTGAGATAGTCACTGCTTCTGAGTATTTGGGAGTGACACTGTATGTTAGTGAAAGTCTATTCATCTTTGGTTGTGGAACAAGAATGCAAATGTTATCAAACCAGTCAGTATAACATCAGTGTGCAGATGAGTAAGTTAAGAAGTAGAGGGAGGGTAGACAGGCAAAGAAATAGGAATCTGAAACCCTTCACTGTGTTAAGCAAGAATGCAAGAGAAAGTCTTTAGCTGCCTGAACAAGACAATCATCTTTCAATATGTGGTTTTAAAGTCAGGGAGGTCAGCGGAAGAGGAATTTTTATATTCATTTACCTATAATGAAATTAAGGAAGGATTTACAGATCTTCGTGTTTGACTCTTGCTTCACAGAAAGTAGGTAACTTTTGAAATGCATGAATTTTGAATCCTGTGAGCATAAGTGTAGGATCAAGAGTTGTAAAAGGATTTACTAGATAAATCATGAATTAAAAACATCCCATCAGAAGAAGACTGAATCTTGGTGCCTTGTGAATAGGGGCAGCGAAGGCTAATTAGGGGATAGGTGCATGCCATTCTCTACAAATTTTGAGAATGCTAACAAATCCCTAAATCACCAAGTCTCATTTATTCTTCCCTCAAAGCCCCCAACAGCCCTACCTCTTCTTCTTTAGACTTTCTAGGTAGGAGTCAGATGCCAGCCCACCAGGCTCCCTAAACACAGAGTGCAAGTGTTAAGCAGCAATTGGGGCCGTTGTCCTTGGTGAAATAATAGTCACTAATCAGTCCAGTCACTGAGTGCTTTGTTTTTAGTTTTTTATGTATGCACATTACTTCTCTAAGAACATTTTAAATATTTATCAATGATCATTTTAAAATTCATGAAAAATCTGTGGATACAAACATATTTACAAAAATATTAAAATGATGCGGGATCCTAAGGCAATACAAATCTATAATGTACTGCATTGTTTGATGCAATGTAGTCATGAATATCTTCAGAAAAGAGAAATAAACAGAACAATACCAAAAAGAAAGAAAAGACAAAAGTCCAATTACTCTTTCAAGAGTTTAAGGAGCACATACCAAATTTACAGGTGGCATTTATGCAATTACACATATTTGTGACAATAACAATGAAAGATGGAAGCCATGAAATGAGAGCACGTAGGGAGGACTAGGTGAAAGAAATTGGAGAGAGGAAAGGGAAGGGGGTAAAGAGGTACAAACAGCTGGCCAAGTTCTAGAATGTATTAGCTGTGGGGACCTTGGCAAGCGGCCCGCTCCTGTGAGGCAACAGCACAGTTGACACTGTTGGGTGGTATTCTGTCAGTCTGTAGTGCCCTCACCAGACGTGAGCGGTTTTGATAAACAGGAGAAGCCTAGTTTGGGAAATTTCTAGTTGCATGATCCATGACACTCCATCTTTGTTTATCTTCATTTTGTAGTCAGTCTCCAAAATGTATAAGTTATGTTTGTTTTTTCATTACTTTCTTCATTTGGAGAAAAAAAAAACTTTAAAGAGTGAAAACTTGATGGCATCTATCTGTGTTGGTGCCTGCAATTTCCAGACCTGGAATTCTGAGCTAAATTTTAATCGAAGTTTTTTTGTTTGTTTGTTTGTTTTTTGTTTTTTGTTTTTCTTGTAGCCTTTGACCTGGACTTGGTTCGCATTCCTTATTCTTAAAATGTAGCATCTGACTTTCACCATGCACCAGTAGGCTTTAATTAGATGGAAAAGGGCACAAGAATCCTTGATTGGGATCCCAATTTTTGTATACTGGAAAAATAAATCAATTGTTCTCCCCTCTGATTCCCTCTTTGGATGCTTTTTAACTTTCTGTCTCAGGGGAATCGGTGCTGGTACAAGGTGAGCCTTCTTTTTCTGACACTATTTGATTTACTCATTTTCCCTAAACCTAGGTCGAGGCTTGGGACTGGAGAGTCTGTTAGCAAAAAACATGACATTGGCTTCTGAGTTTGTTGAGGTTTGTTCTAGAGAAAAATGCATTACAAACAGCTTTCTGATCCTTAGGTACCCAGTCAATTCTCAGTTCTTTGCAGTTGGGAACATAATGCCATTGCATGCTAGTCCATTAAGCCAGGGCTCTGTCTTTTACACAATTCATATTTTAAACTTTGAAGAGGCTCACAACTGAGCTTTCACAAACAGTAGCTGTTTACTTTCCACTAAAATAATCACAGCAAATACCCCTCTGAGAATGTATATTTTCGGATGCCAGGTAATCAAAGCTTAGTTGTACTCAGGGGTTTTTTCAGAACCAAATGGAAAATAATTGCTTTAAAGTACCCACTTGTGAGGGTTTGTGCTCATCACTGTAATTGCCGGCAGCCACTGTCTTTCTGCCACAATAAATTCCCAAAGATTCATTAGCTTCTATTGGGGGCATGAAACAGATCATCTTGTTAACATCAGCTTTGATTCTTAAAATATCTTTACCTGATTTCATACTGGAATTACAGTTTGCACATAAACTAAAATAATAAATGCCCCCTGCCCTACTTTAAGGAGTAGTGCAGGTAGTTGGATAGGATAAAATTAAGACTCAGTCAGCCTTGCAGGATTTAGATATGAGTTCTCAGTGTGAGTATTTACTCTGGGAGCGTATTTATGGCTTCCCCTTTGTCAAAGGAATTTAATTTCTTGACTATAAGCCTTTGCATGCAGAACACAGCAGTTGTCCATTAATCCCTAGGATGTGGTAGCAGGCTCTTCAGTCCTCTCTAGGGCCAGAGGCATAGTATGGTTGCTGAAAAAAAGAAAAGAAGAAAAAAAGAAAAAAAGAAGAAAAAACCTCCTTGGTGAAAATACATGTCAAGGACTTCCTAATTTGACTGCATAGTCCCCAGATTAATGGAGGTACATCTCAAGCCTACTTTGTAGGCTTTTTTGAGGAAAGGTAAGCATACCCTTATTGATTTACTAATTTTTCAGCAGGTTGGGAAATACATCTAATGATCATCTTTGCTAAAAATGGCTTGCTAATTGACTGCTGGCATCTCTCACCTTACTGGGATTCTGCCAGATAACTTAGGAGTCACTTAGGACCTTCCTTTTGTAAGGTCTATAGAATCTGATATCTAAGTCTCCTCCAAGCTGGTGCATCCCTACTGTAGGGATGTGTGGATCATTGAGGACATGCCCAGTGATAGTCACTCTGCGATACCATCCCATTCTTACACAGTTTTAACTGTCTCAGTCAGTCACAGAGCCCATCCCCTAGCTTTTGTATCTATCTATTATTGTTGAAAATAAATAACAAATAAAAAACAAAAATGAAAACAGGGACTGCTTGTGTGTGTTCATGGAGGCTAGAGGTTAAACTCAGGTTCTGTCAACATTGTTTTTTGAGACAAATTCTTTCACTGGCCTGGAAATAATCAAGTAGGCTAGGTTTGCTGGCCAATGAGTCCCAGAGATCCACTTGTCTCTGCCTGCCCAGGGAGGGAATTACTATCATGGGCACCATGCCTGGCCTTTACATGGGTATTGTGGATTGAAGTCAGGTTCTCATGTTTACACTGCTAGCATTTTACCTACTGAGCTATTTCATCAGTCTTTGTGGGTTTAAAAAAAACATATTCAATAATATTTACTGAAAGACAAATAAAGCAACTGAGAGGCCATTACTTTCATCCCATCGAAACAAAACATAGAAGACCTCAAGAAAAACAAAATTCTGTGAAAGGCTACCAAGGGTTCAAAGAGGTAACTCCAGGCTAAGAATGGCCTGTGTGTCCACTAAGGATGAAGCAAGCTGGCAGCAAACAGGCTTTGGCTTGGACCAAAGACTATGAAACAACACTAACCCAGACCTTAGCAAATTAACATCAAGTGACCAAACAGTAGGAAAACAGAACAGGTAAGTCATGGGCTCTTAGCTGTCACTGTGAGCGGGGGCTCACAGCCAAGCCAGCCTACCCTTCACTATGCAAAACCATCTCTTCACCAGGCTGCAGGAGCACCCTACATCCAGCAGAGCACCAGTGATGTGGAAAAGTACACTGGAGGGGGAAAGAAGCATTCCTTCAAAACTAAAGGACAAAACAAAACGAATGAACGAACAAAACCCTGGAAAAAAGAAAAAAGAAAGAACCAACCAAGTAACAACAGCAGCAACAACAAAACAGTGGATATTTCTGACTGGAAGTTTGGGGAACAGTAACCTAGTTTCTGGGCTAAGTGAGGAAAAATAACAAAATGCCTAATTTTTCAATGCTGAGTCATTTCTTGGAGAAATAATCAAATAAAAGGCGATCCATCAGAGTCTTTCAGAGTTAAACCAGGGCAATTTTCAGCTGTTTGGATGAATAACCTTAATTCTTATTAATATCACCACATCTGCCCTGTAGTGGAGGATCTAGATGTATTGTCATGCAAATTTTATTTGGTAGAAAGCTTGCCATGGAAATTCTGAAAAATTGCAATTTTAAATAGTTTTTTAAGCTAGCTCTCAATAATCATGGGGGTACAGCACATTCTGCTGTGATGGTTTGACCTAACAAAGTTTTGTTAATGTAGGTAAGGATGGTGGGAGAGATTAAATATTGATCATATGCAATATCAGTCATTCTACCATTAAAACATCAAAAAGAACTTTGCACAAAGGAGAGTTGTCATGGAGATAGAGGGCGACCTTCTGTGATTCCCATGCAAAGTGGATGTGTGTCAAGTTTGGAAGAGGCTTATGCTTATAGTGAAGATCCTATAAATGTTTGCTTTCTGATGATTAGTTGGAGTCATAAGCAAAATTGACTTCACAAGTATGATACGCAAGTTCCCCATCTCCATCTTCTGAGCCGAGTGTTGAGTGTGGCATTTATTTTTACTTTGCCTCTGAGTAGCAGCATATCATGGAGGCACCTGATGACTTTGTGATGCTGGAGCTGAATGATTAGAATCAGTTATGGTTTGAATTGGAAAATTTCCCTGCAGTCTCCTGTTCTGAATGCTTGTTCCTTCCTCAGCTGTGGAGGTATTTCCGGAGGCTGTGGGATCTTTAGGAGATGGAGCACCGCAGGTGGACATCCATCACTGGGTTGGGCCTTTGTAGGCTGTAGTCTGATCCCGGTTGTGGGTGATCCCTCTTGCTCCATGAAGAACTTCTGCCATGATATGAAGAACTTCTTTCACGTGATTCTACTATGAACTCTGCCCTACTTTCTCATGATGATGGACTGAGACCTCTGAAGCCATGAGCCAAAATAAATGGTTCTTTCCTTAGGTTGTTGCTGTCAGGTATGTGATCAAAATGACATGAAGGTCAAATGTGATCCGAGTTTATCCCAGCCATTTATCCTCACTTCCAATCCTGCTCCTGTTTTGACACATCTCCAAACTCTAATGAAATTAGTTTTCCCCAAGCTGTAAAGGACCCAAATGACTAATGTGTCTTTGAATTTGGGGTGAAACATTTGGAATGTCTAGAGAATGGCCCACATATTATTACTGGAGGGAGCTACCAAAAAAAAAAAAACTGAGAAGGGAAATCTCTGAGTCTTAATTCTTAGTTTCTTAGTTAAAGTGAGAATTTGAAACAGAAAACCTTTGAAATTCAGAAAAAAAAATCAAGCTCAAATACGTGATTTGCTGTAAGTACAAAATTTAGTGTCCCTCTGTTAGGTTGTGTTTTACTATCAATAGCATTGATTAGTTGCTGATGAACAATAACTGTGACCCAGATGATAGTATCTGTACCACAAAAGTAGCAAAAGCATCATCATCATCATCTTCATGATCTTCATCATCTTCATCATCTCCATCATCTCCATCATCTCCATCATCTCAAGTTGTAGAATGTCTGGAAGCTACTTGGGAGAAAGTGATGGGGCACTATTTCAACCCCTAGGTACCAAATAGTTTCAGAGAAAGTAGGTGCTCTAGAAACTGGTGATTACTTACTACTCAACACCAGAGGATTTGAAGTGTTCTTGTAGATTTTAAAAAATGAAATCTGCATCGGTTGTACCATATGGAACAATACAACTACTAGTGAGTGAGCTCAAAAGAATCAGACTGGAACACTGGAGAATTTCTAGAATATCCATCAGCCATGTATTCCATGTGTGTGTTTTTCCTATGTGTGGTCAACAGCAAAGAATGAATAAAATGTGTCTAAATGCATTGCATAGAGCCTTCTCAAATTTCAGAGAATAAAATTCTAAGTGAAAGGAACACACTGTATTATACTTTAATGGGCGATGCTTTTTATTTTGATTGGTATATAAAATGATGAGGCTCCCTGCAATTCATGGTGCCAGATTCAAGGACATCTGATATATTCGTCCAAAAATTCTGTAAGAAATGGTCTTTATTTTAAGGTTTCAGACTAGAAAAATCAGTGACTTCAATGTACCACGCCTGACATCTAATTGACAAAGAAAATAACTCACAGGAGAACAAGTTAATGCAAGGTTAGTAGCTCCAGCAAGAAGCGTCGACATTCATGCTGGTAGAAGGATTGCCTTGTAGTTTTAGTTAGCAGGTCCTCACTACACCCGTTCTGCATGTGACACACTGCACAGAGTTGTTAAAGTTGCCTGGAGACTCATTTGAGCCTTACTCACGCCGTAGTTGGCCTGATGAGAAAAATAGGCCATTCCCAATTGTTCACTAACCTCACCATCTCTCCCTCTTTAAGGGAAGGACACAGTTATTTATAGACCCTATTAATTTAGCTTAAATGATTCTAGCTACTGGCTATGTGTAATCAGCTTTTTCCTCCTTTCTGCTTAGAATTGGCTGAAGACACATTGGATAAGAGATTATAAAAATATATCATTTAAGAGCATCCATAACTGTCTCTAATGTCATCATGCAAGTTCAGTACCAGATCACATGAAAAATAGGCTGACTCCCTCCTCTGGGGTGGGAGATTAGATTGATCACTGGTGCTTAAAATATGTGGACAGAGAAATGCTCTTAACTGAGAAGAGCCCCCTAATGTCACATTGAATGGAATCAGAGTGTCCTCTCCTGTATTTTCAACCACATGTAGCTAATTCACAGTAGGCAATCTTTAAAAAGGATTCCAGAGAGATGCCCACCAGAGATTAGGGAAAGGATTATTTGTGGACGCCACTGGAGGATTTAGTCTCTCCCTGGGTAACTAGCCTTCTGGTTAATGAAGTGTCCATCCTGTGATTTAATGGGCCCGGCTGCTCTATAATAGCAATGGGAGGTTGTTGGCTACATAACCCTAAAGAGACAGTAGATGGAAAGAATTTGGGGCACTGTAGCAAAATTTCCTCTTTGATAGCAGGGCTAACCCAGAGCTCCTTTGTCATTAACCTGGTCGGCCCCTGGGACAATGCTTGGGGTGGACTCAACCTCACTGTGGCTAAAAACATACTGTGATGGCTCCTTTCTTGGCCTCTCCTGGGGGGGGAAGGGGGGAGGCTGATTTAGCCATTTTTTTTATTTCAAAATAGATTAATAAATAGCACAAAGCATTGTGTGTGTGTGTGTGTGTGTGTGTGTGTGTGTGTGTGTGTGTGTGTAGGTCATGAATGTAGAAAGGGGACCATGAGAGGGGGAGAAGGGATTTTAAAAGGGGCAAGGAGTAATAAAAGAAAAGTAAAGGCGATAGCAGTCATGTGACATGGAAGAGAGGCTATTGGGTATGGCAGGGTGGGGGGCATCAGGAGAGAAGGGTCAACAGAAACACAGTGTGGAAGGAAATGCAATAACCTTGCATGCTGATTTCCAGAACTGGAGCCAGGAAAACGAAATGTCACCCTCAGGAGCTTTCACATGTTCACTCATGGGCTTCAGTGGAGCTGGAAGCTCCATCTTTAAGAAAATGGGACATTGGTTTGACTTGTAGGTGTAAGTGGCTTCATTTCTGCAGTTATGGGAATGGTCAACACTGGTTCTGCCTGTGGTGACTCAGCACTAGTCTTCGTCAGGTGTTGTTCTGAGCACTAAGGTCACCAAATCCTTCCTCAGTCATGGTTTGTGTTGAAGCTCAAAGCCTAAGATTTACTTACTTTATATTCTTTTATACACTTGTCATTTTTTCAGAATTCTGTTTTAATTTTGGGGCAATTTATCACCATAAACTTTTTTATTTTTATTTTTTATTTATAATTTGATTTAATATTACATATCAGCCACAGATTCCTCTGTCCTCCCGTCCTCCCCCTAGTCCACCCCCCCCATTCCCATCTCCTCCAGGGCAAGGACTCCCCTGGGGATTCAGCTCAACCTGGTAGATTCAGTTCAGGCAGGTCCAGTCCCCTCCTCCCTTCATCCAGGCTGAGCAAAGTGTCCCTGCATAGGCCCCAGGCTCCTAACAGCCAGCTCATGCACTAAGGGCAGGTCCTGGTCCCACTGCCTGGGGGCCTCCCAAACAGTTCAAGCTGATCAACTGTCTCACTTATCCAGAGGGCTTGATCCAGTTGGGGGCTCCTCAGCTATTGGTTCATAGTTCACGTGTTTCCACTAGTTTGGTTATTTGTCCCTGTGCTTTTTCCAATCATGGTCTCAACAATTCTCGCTCATACAATCCCTCCTCTTTCTCGCCGATTGGACTCCTGGAGCTCCACCTGGGGCCTGGCTGTGGATCTCTGCATCCGCTTCCATCAGTCATTGGTTGAGATTTCTAGCACGACAGGGTGCATAAACATTTTTTTTTAATCTATGGGGTTTTGTTTTTAGCTGAAATATAGAACAAAGTTGTACATATTAAGAAAGTACCATTGTGATGTTTTTATACATGTATATTAAGTAACGTTTAAAATGGGTTAACTGTAACTCCTTTTCAAATGTGTTAATTATTAACCCATAAAATTATGACTGCTGCTCTAGTTACTAAATATAGAACATCAATTGCACATACCTCTTTGCATTTAACAATTACCATTGACTTTATGCCTTCATTTTGGCTGTTGTGAAGAGCCACTTCTGTACTGTGAGAATGGAGACAGGGCATCCGACATGCAGCAAGCAAGTCTCGACAAAACCAAGATTCTTTAGTGGATTTCCTTAGCAATTACTTTTTCAGCATTCACATTTTATTTGAAATATATTGATTGATCTGTTTGCCTTAGCTTGTGACTGGGTCTTTTAGCATTAAAGTCCTCAGGCTCTTTTTTTTGTTTTGTTTTTTTTTTTGTTTTTTTTTTTTTTGTTTTTTCGAGACAGGGTTTCTCTGTGTAGCTTTGCGCCTTTCCTGGAGCTCACTTGGTAGCCCAGGCTGGCCTCGAACTCACAGAGATCCGCCTGGCTCTGCCTCCCGAGTGCTGGGATTAAAGGCGTGCGCCACCACCGCCCGGCCTCAGGCTCTCTTTTAATAAACTTCCATTGGCTACTATATATCACCAAATATCATATATAGCAAACGATGACACTACACACTTGCTTTCATGTTGATGTGGCACCAGTCACGACAAGGTGATGACTGCAAGGTGGGCTCAGATACAATTCGTACATGTGCATTTAATATAATGGTGAAAAATGGCTTAGCAATTCCAGTCTCTAAATAATGTCAATTGAGAACTATTGAAGACCACCCACTCTGAACACTTAGGTACATTGTAAAAGAGAATACTTGGCTTCCCACAATTGTAACGTAGAGAAACTGAGCACAAGGAGCATGTGTTCAACATGTGGAGAAGTATACAAGTAATTTGTCAGACTGCTGTAAGAGCTAAGTATGCAAATCATAAATTTTAAGCAAGTTAATGATGAGACTTTGGTATGGACAGTAGTGATTTATATGAAAGAGTGTTTCAGATGAATTTGCTTTAAGGATCCTTTGCTGCCAACTAAGTCACGTGTTCCAATTTGCAGAGCAAACGTGCTTCCATGTAATAACTGCTATGGTTATCAGTGTAAATACCACCTTCAGTTCTTTTCAGCAATTTAGTAATTTGCTGTGTATCTCAACAGCGAAACTTGATTTATTTACAGTGGTTCCTTTCACTTTCCTCTCAGTTTTGCTATTTTTCAATGTTTGAAATCGATGTGGAACATAAAAATGTTTAGAGTTGCCTGACAACTCCCCAGGAAACTTTTAAAAGCCATTAATTTAGAAGCAATTTTGCTCCTATATTTCGTTTCTCAATTGATTGTTATGGAAATAATTGTCCTATCCAAAGACAGAATCATGACTTTAGGCAATCCATAAGCATCAGATTCTTTGGAAACAGCTTTGTTTTTGTTAAATACCCCCAGTTACAAAGAAAAATGGGGTTAAATCTTGGAAGCATGGCATGATGACAGAGCTCCTTCACAGCAATTAGTCAGGTTACAAAGTATGCGCCATATACAGAAATAAGAGGAAAAGGTTTTGTCTTGCTAACTTGATTAGATTTAGTAATGCATAGGAGTGAGGCACACCTCTAGGTGTATCTGTACAGCCATCTCCAGAGAGGACTGGCTAGGGGTGAAGACACAAACTGGATACAAATGGCATCGTTTTAGAGGCTGAGGATTCTGGGTAGGAACAAAAGAGGAAAGTAGGGAAAG
>CABHPR010152138.1:0-11175 GCA_902168415.1 Peromyscus melanophrys | reverse complement strand
TATATATTAGCCTGAAATGTAATTTGGGGTACTGTGATAGTATGGATCAGCCACTGTGGAACTCACAATCTACAGGAGATTAGGAAAAGAAGACAGTCCGATGAGCTGTGTTTAACTTTAGAAAATTTCACATGATTCCATTACTTAATGCTATATTCTTTCACAACCATCTCCTGAGTGCCAATAAAATGAATGATTGAAAACTGAATGCCAATGTATTTTTCAAGTGTTGAAGCAGGTCCCGGTTTCCTTAATGAGTCATGTGAGCATGGATACCCATCACTCAGTCTTTCTGAACTCAGTTTCTCATCTGTAAAATGTAGATCATTTCTGACCGTGAGTGTGGAGTAATTGATCTTCTATTTTGAGGTGTTTAAAATAGTGCTTCACTGCTAGGCAAAAATTGTCATATAAATATTTATTGTGTATCTACCATGTGCTAGCACCAGAAATCCAAACATCACCAAAGACGGCTCAGTCCTGAGGGAATTCAACAACACAAATCATAGCTGTGAGCCATGGTACGTCACCCAAGCAACGACAGAGACATTAGCTTCTGCTCTGAGGTTTTACATTTGTGTTCTAAGCCCCATAGGTAGGCCAAATGCATTGAACATACTGATTATACTAGGTACTTCATCCATCTCTCTTAAACTATGGTGTATTTACAATTTGGATCGTTTCCTTAGAGATTAGGCTGTTCTTTAAGAAATGATTGGGTGACATATGCCTGTTCAGAAGTGTCCAGCCCACCCCCCACCAGTAAAACAGAAACAGAGGTCTTATTTATCATTCTTTAAAACGCAACACAATACTAATCAAACAACCTCGAGATCACAGTATGTGGAGACTTAATCTACAAAAACACATTCAGGAAAGTTCTCTTAACGCCCTTCTTCCTGATTTCCTCTTCCTTGTATATCCCTCACCATGCCCTCCAGATGTTCATCCACCAGACTAAGAATGGATTCGAAAGGATAATCTGAGGTGAAGGTTAGTCTGGCCGCCCCCTCTGAGTTCTTCAGGGCTGATTGTAAAATACCTCAAGAGGTCTGTAAGCCACAGTGAGGCATTTTCCTTGACTCCAACCCAGCTGGCTCTCTGAATTACAGTGCTGGACAGTGACCCAAAGAAGAGACGAGGCTCCACACTGAGTGCTCATTAGCCAGTGTTGCAGGAGCAGAGGCCTGGAGGTCCCCGGTGGTGTGCAGTGCCACAGCTGTGATGAGCAACATCTGGGCTTCTGTGATGAGGCACCGTCTCAGAGGAAAGAAATGACTATGGAATTTGGGTAGAAGTACGGATTTTCAAAATACATAAGGGGGAGAGGAAAAGGAACTATGCTGTTAAGTTAATGCCATTTTTTGTTACTTTTCTGGTGCTGTGATGAAATACTGTGACAAAAGCAAAGAGGGAGAGACTCTATTTTGGCTTACAGTTCCAGCCGGGATACAGTCCATCACGGCAGGCAAGGCCTGACAGCAGGGGCATGAGGCCAGCTTGTTACCGGCATCGCCAGTCAGGAAACAGAGAACAGGAAGCGGAGCCAGGCTATGAGAGCTCAAAACCATAGCAAATGTTCTCTACAGCTTAGCAGGAAGATAAAATCCCAGCAAACCAAATACAACAATACATATGGCGGTTACTATATGGTGATGATGTGGGACTCAGCTGAAACATGTGCAGGTTTCTGGGGATAGTTATTCTAGCGCTTGGAAAGCTGAAGTGAAAGTAAGTCTGCGCTACATGATGAATTCCAATTTTAACATTTGAAAAATCAATTGATGTAGTTCACTGTGTTTTGAAAACCTATGTGATTATTTCAATAGAGGCCAGAAAAAGCTTAAAACTAAATCCAGAATTGCAACAAAAATAAAAATCCCAAATGAAGGTAGTAATAGAGTCAAACTTCACTAACTGATAAAGGGCGCCAGTGAGAATCCTCAGCTAACATTAAACTTAATAGTGAAAGACCGAACGCCTCCTTCTCACAAGGCAAGGGTTCTGCTTTTAACACCGCCTTTCAATGTTTTCCAGAAGGTTCTGACCACTGCAATATGGCAATAAAAATTATGACAACAGTCGAGTTTAGAAAAAAAGGAAGCAAGGCTTTGTAATCAACGCCATTGTCTATGTAGAAAACCCAACAGAAAGTGACTAGAATCAGGGAAGTAGTTTTGTAAGGTTATAGATTACAAAGTTAATATGCATGCAAATTAGTTATAGTTTTATACTCAAGGTATGATGCAATCAGAAGCTGAAATTTATTTATTTCCTTTTTTTTTTTTTAAACAGTCCTGGCCTGTGGTCTAGGGTAGCCTTGATCTCCCATCTCTATCTCTTGAGTGCTGGGACTAAGGTATGTGGTGCCATTGTCAGTCAGAAACTGAGACACAGAAACTCATTTCCAATACCATCAACTTGTATCACACACCTATAAATATATAAATAAATCAATCCAGCATAAGACGCAGATGACCCTTGCAGTGTGACTATGAGCAGAACCGAGACAACTCTGAGAGTCAAACAAATGGAGAGGTATGCTTCATTCATGAGGGAGAGCACTCACGGCTTGAAACACATCCGTGCTCCTCAAATGGATATATAGATTCAGCACAGTGTCAGTTCAAATCCTATCCGGCTTTCCGGTGGATGCTGACAAGTCAATTCTAAAACTTGCAGCAATTCGAAAAGATTCACAGAAGCCAAAACAATGTTGAAACAGAGCAAAGGGCAATATCTCACATCATTTGATTTTAATTTGCACAGTGACCCAAACTGTAAAGTATCAGCATAAAAAAAGACAGACTAATGGGACAGGACATAGAGGGCGGGGCTCATACATATATGGCAACTAATTTTTGACAGCTACAATTTAGTGGAGAAGTGAGTCTTCAAAAGAAACAGTGCTAGAACAACCTGATATACAAACAAAACCAAAATATCTATACCAAGAACTTCAATCAATCAATATCTCATACCATGGACAAACATTCACTGAAAATAGACCCAGTGTCTAAATGGTAAGAGATCACTACTGTAGATATTGCTCTGTATAAATAGAATACTGATTGGCCAGTAGCCAGGCAGGAAGGATAGGGTAGGTGGGACAAGGAGGAGAAGAATTCTGGGAGGTGGAAGGCTGAGGCAAGAAGACGCTGCCAGCTGCCATCATGAGTACCAGCATGTAAGATACTGGTAAGCCACGAGCCATGTGGCAAGGTATAGATATATAGAAATGGGTTAATTTAAGATATAAGAACGAGATAGCAAGAAGCCTGCCACAGCCATACAATTTGTAAGCAATACAAGTCTCTGTGTGTTTACTCGGTTGGGTCTGAGCGGCTTCGGGACTGGCGGGTGAGAGAGATTTGTCCTGACCATGGGCCAGGCAGGACTGGAGAAAACTTAAGCTACAGATCACAGTGAGAAACTGGGGGTGAGGTAGAGGGCATCGGGGCTGTAGAGGTGGCTCAGTGGTTAACAGCACTGACTGCTCTTCCAGAGGACACAGGTTCAGTTCCCAGCAACCACATAGTGGTTCATAAACCATCTGCAACTCCAGTTTCAAATTTTAAAACTGCACAGTCTCTGATAAGGAAATTGAAAGAAAACTTTCAGATTCTGAGAAAATGTTTGGAAAGCACATGTTGGATAAAGAACCCACACCTAAAATCTATAAGTGATATAATAAGATACTCAGTAGGAAGAAGACAAGTGACTCAGTTAAAAACCAGGAAAGAGATATCAATGGCTGTTTGCTAAGGAAAATACACAGAGGGCAAAAGCATGTGGGGAAGATGGTTACCTCACAGACATTGGGAAAGTGCCAATTCAAACTATAACAAAATCCCATTGCTCACCCACTAAATGCCCAAATATTAAGAAAAATTGGTGATACCCATGTTGGTTTTGACACAGAAGAACTGGAAATCTCATCTAATGATTGTAAAAAACTGAAGTGTACAGCCTTTGTAGTGAAAGTTTCTTTTGAATGTATGTTTCTGTAGACTCACCTAGGCATTCCACTACTAGTTTTTTTTTTTGTTTTTTTTTTTGTATTTGTGTGTGTGTGTGTGTGTGTGTGTGTGTGTGTTTTGTTTTACCCTGGAGAAAAAGCCTAAGTCAATCAAATGGCTTGACATGTGACAATAAGACAAAATTTAAATTGACAGTAATTTAAATAATAGCTGAATAGATAAAACAAAATGTAATTTGGCAATAGGATAATATAAATAAAACTAAGTTAAATTAAAGTGAGGGACTAAGGAGTTGACTTGGTAAAGCATACGAAATCCCAGAGACCTGAGTTCGGATCCCTGGGACCTGTGTAAAAGACAGGTGTGATGTTGTAAATCTTTAGCCCCAGTGCTGTGGAGGTGGAAACAGGTAGATCTGGGTGCTCTTTAGCTAGCTAGTGCAGCCAATAGTGAGCTGCTCCTGGTTCAGTGACAGACCCTATCTCAAAAAATAAGGTGTCCAGTGATGGAGTCACCCAATGTTGACCTCTGTTCTCCTCATACACGCAGATGTATGTGCGCCTGAACACATGTGCATGCACACACAAACAATGCACACACACACAAGAAAAAAAAAAGAGAAATGCTTATATACACAAAATACTGAAGATCAAATTTTAAAGTAATAACACTGAGTGAAAAAAGCAGACCAGGAAAGAGAGCACACCCTTTGTGATTCCCTTTCCATAAATCTCTAGAATAATGTAAATAAACATATAGCAATAGGATATGGAAGGATGTGGGGGAGGGGGGAGGAAATAGTCAAGATGTGCACATTTGCCAAGGCTGTATCCATACTCCAAACATTATCAAACCGTACATACGAAATGTGTGCTGTGGGTCCCACGTCACTCAACCTTTTGAGAAATGTACGAATCTACCTGCAGTTAAAACATTCCACAAGAGTCTGAGGATTTAGCTTAGGGGTAAAGCATCTTCCCTGGCAGGAAGCCTTGCAAGGCCTTGAGCTGGATCCCTAGCACAAGGGGAACCTTTTAACAAGGATGTGAGGACTGGAAGTAAGATTAATGCTAACAATGGTAACTCTGAGCAAGGCAAGAACGGGGTCACAGGGCTTCTGGGGCATGTGTCAAAGTTCTATTTCTTGAGCTCGGTGGTGATATAGGGCAATTTTTTTTAATTCCTTCATCACATGTGAATATGTATGAATGCTCTATATGTTTTCTTGCTTGTTTCATATGGTTTAGGTTTACTTTAAAAAAGGAATTTTTTTTCTTAAAATATAAAAGAAAGAAAGAAAAACAATGGCTTGAGGAGGGAACACATTAAAAAAAAGTGACTCAGCTTGTGATAGGCACGTTTCCAACTCTTATTCTCAGAGCTATACAATGCTGAGGAAAGGGAAATTGGAATGATACGTGGGTAAATTGAAAATGAAGTTTAATAAATAGACGCCTGAAATGTCCGGAGCGTTGGAGGAACACTTCCTAAATCTGAGAAGGGAAGTTGACTAAATACTATCTCAAGTTGGGTGTGTACCTATGGCCTTTCAGACCGAGTGGGAGAGCAGCCGGGGAGGCGAGCAGCAGGGGCCAGGGTGGGGCTCGGAAGATGCCCCTGAAGCCAAGGAACAGACGTTAAACAGAAAGGTGAAGGTTAAACACAGACGAACTCAGGAGGTCTTAGTGTATGAAGATGAAACATGGGGTCCGTACACAAGAATGACTTAAGGCACAGCCTCTGGAGTCTCCAGTCATTCGCCTGTGGTCTCCCTCACAGCGCTCCCATCATGTGAAATGCTGTGAGACTCAGGTGAGGCAATATCCACCTCGCACTGAATATCACGCCAGACAGGGCATTGGCACACCTATAATTATTGCTGACATTTTAAACCTATACACTTCAAATCTTACTCTTGAGTCTTAGTGGTCAAATAAAGAAACACAACTTTTAAAAGACTCTATTGTGTTCTAGCTTCCACTGAGGAAAGCCAGCTAGAAATCCTTGGCCAGTCATGTATTGGTGTGTATTTTTCAGCTTTGAGTTTCCCTGCCACTAGGGCTTGAGTGGCTAAGGGCAAGCTCAGCTGGAAGGCACCAGCTTCCGGTTCTCAGAGTCCAAACAATCCCAATTTCATTTGTTACCAGTATTTAAAGAAAATCCTCTTGTACTCTAAACTCATGGGAGAGTGTCACAGGTGGATGGAACCATGAGGGTGGCCTCGTTGGGAAACACTGAACTTCAGGATGATGCAAGCTGGGGACAGACTCCACACAGGGCTGTGCACAAGAGCGGCTTCTAGTGATACTTCTGTTGTGTGTGTGGTTTATGAGGCAGACCCCAGGGTCTTATATATGCTAGACAAGTCTTTTATTAGTGAGCTACACCCCAACACACTTCCTCTTGTGTTAATTTATCCAGTATATTTGTTGAGCGCGAATCCCAGGCCTAAAGCCCTGGAAATTCAGATATTTGGGATGCGTTTTTCCACTTTCACTCTGCAGGGGTATCAGGCATGTTTACACAACCAGAGCATATACGCTATGCAGTGTATAGTTTCATCTGCGCATGAGTAGTATTCATAGGCTATACAATATCTCCAAACAACAGCTTCCCACTTAGAAGTGTCCAGAGACAAGATCAGAGCTCAGCCCCAAATGTGGTGTGGTGCACTGGCATTATGTCTTGGGTGCCATCACTTTATGGCTGCTTGGAGGAACGTTAGTGATTGCTGACACCATTTTACAAAGTGGCAGCTCCATGGATAAAGCCCTTGCTATACAGGTCTGGAGACTGGAGTTTGGATCCCCAGAGCCCAAGTAAAAGCTGGGGGTGGCGGCACAGTGGCTTGCCTGTAATTTCAGCACTCAGGAGGCAGGACAGGGATCCCCTTAGCGAGCTGGCTAGCTAGTGAGCTGAAACAGTGAGTTCTGGGTTCAGTGAGAGACCCTGTCTTGGAAAGTAAAGTGGTGAGTGAGTAGTAAGACACCTCATGTCAGCCTTTGGCCTCCACTTGCATACACATACATGTATATAACCCACCTGCCCACCTCTGTACCCTCCCACATGCAAACATACAGGTACAACTACATTCACAACCACACCACTCACACACACACAAGTACATAACCCACCTGCATACCTGTGTACCCCTCCACATGCAAGCATGCATGTACAACTACATTCACACACACACACACACACACACACACACACACACACACACACACACACACACATATGGATTGTAACCAAGACAGAAATAAAACAGATCATTTGAAAACTGGAAGAGAGAGAAAATGGCAAGTGTCACTTGGAATAGCTTGGCGGTGTATAGCTTGGAGCTGGGGAGCAGAGGGCGAAACCCAGCAGCTGGTATCATTTCTGCCCTTACACTCTCAACATGCTTAATGAAGCCATTACCCATAGGGCTGTGATGAGATCATATGTTTGACACACTTGTCATACTGTTTAGTGGAAGAGATTCTATATGTTAGTCAGCCATAAGTTGATGGGGCATGTCTGTGCTGATAGTCTGCTATCTAAAGCGTGGTTTAATTTTTACTGGAAAACAGGTTCCTGCTTACAAAAGCATGTTTTCCCCACCCTCCGATATAATCTTTAATGCCATCTTGGGTGTTCTCTAGTGATCACTAAATGATGATGGCATGCTAAGTTCCTTACCTGTTTCCCAGGTGCTGTGAAGAGGCTCTCCAGATTGCTGAATAGGGAAAATTTAAAACATCTAGGCCCACCCATCAGACAAGGACCACCAAAAGTGCAACTAGGGAGGTTGGCAGAGGCAAGGTGGGTGGCCCTGAGGGAATCCAATGTAAAGAATCCTCCAGTCAGGTGTATTTGAGAGGTGACAGCTAAGAACAGATGCACGCAAACTCTCATCAGTAGACTGCTCGGGTAGAGACCATCTTAATTACAGAACTGCCTGTATACCTTATATGCATCCATGGTTCAAAAGAGGGCCAGTGTTAGGCTAGCAATCCTTGGGTCATGAGGAGATAGCTCCCCCAAGCCCATGTGTGGGTATAAGTGCATGCCTTTCAGATTTTGAACAACCATCAATTTTTAAAGTTTAGGGGAAGAGCATATATATGCTCATGTTTTAATTGGGCCTTCAAAATGCATTGAGATGTTTAATGTGTCCTGCTGCATCAGGCTGGAATACTTCTGTAGCAGGGGTGCTTACAAATGTTTGTTTGTGAGTGTTCCACATGCTAGATCTAGGGCTACCCACCCAAGGTGTATCCTTGTTGTGTATTACCAATACAGTGAAATGTGTATTTGTTTTTCAAGTATTTATTTTATGACTATGTGCTTGTCTGTATGAGTGAGGGCATGTCATGTGTGTGTGGGTGCTCTTTAAAGAGGGTGTTGGGTCCCACGGAGCTGGAGTTACAGGTGATTGTATGCTATCTCACATGGGTGCCAGGATCTGGACTCAGGTCCTCTGGAAGAGCAGCAAGTGCTCGTAAGTGCTGAGCCATCTCTCTAGCACAAAATATGCATTTTGGGATAACTTTAAAAACTTTGAATGAATATCTACTTGTATCGGAGATTTCAAAGACTATATTCTGACCCTTGGGAACTTGCTAATTGGCTCCTTAGCTCTGGCTGTGTAGGAAGTTTATAGTGAACGGAGTTTAGCCCAACTTTGGGCTATCAAGGGGAAACTGCTTGGTTCAGGGCTAATTTTATTCTTCTTTTTCTTCCCTATGTAGCTGACGCTAGCCTTGAACTCCTGCTTTTCCTGCCTCACCGCACACATGCTGAGATTACTTACAGTAGTGTGCCGCCATGCCCATTTTTGCCTAATGCTGGAGATCATATCCAGGAGTGTGGGCATGCTGGGCAAACACTGCCAGTGGAGCTACAGATCTGGCAAGGCTGACTTTTAAAAACCTAGAAGGTTCCACTTCGTTGAAAGAAGGCTGGAAAGAAAAGCTCTGAAGGCTCTGTGGACATGGGGAAGTTAAAAGCTGGCCACACTTGTGTCAGAGTCCTCTCTGTGATGGCCTGTGCTCCATGGCTTCACAGTCACAGTTCAAAAACCGAGAGCAGGGCCTCTGCTGAAAAGGATGCAGACTCTGCCCTCACCTGCTCCAGACATCCGACACTGAGCCAAGTTCATCTAAGTAGGCTGATGGGCATTAGCGGACAGGGCTCAACGTTAAACAGTTGTTTTAGGAAACTGTGTTGTTAGTGAGGGAAAGGGGTCGTTAGAAAATGCTGGCCTTCCGTGCCTCAGTATCTCCTTTGCCCCCCAACTCATCTCTGACTTCCCAAGTCCTCTCCTCCAGACCTTTTCCCTCTGAGATCTCCCGCTGAGATCGTGCGGCTTCACTTCAAGTCCAGCAAGAGTAGATTCTGGATGTGTGCCCGCACTTTGTAGGGATGGTGCAGAAAGCTCTGCACATAGAAGGAAATTTGCACAGGGCCTCGCTTGGG
Organism: Peromyscus melanophrys; assembly: GCA_902168415.1. Classification (NCBI taxonomy): domain Eukaryota; kingdom Metazoa; phylum Chordata; class Mammalia; order Rodentia; family Cricetidae; genus Peromyscus; species Peromyscus melanophrys. Next base: position 1,732 of record CABHPR010152138.1, on the reverse strand, counting down.
AGAGATGAAATATTTTAACAGCAGTGTGTATGGTCTCGGTCTGTAGATAAGTAAAAACCAGCTCGTTTTTTACATCAGGCTTTGAAATGAAAAAACATCACCCACTCAATGGAAATACAAATTTCGTCCCGTTTGCCCTTCGGCCCCGTCAGTGTTATTCTTTGCCGTTTTCCTCCTCTCTTTGAGATTTCTGAGTCACTACAGAGGGAGACCCAGTGTGGTGTCTGGCCAAGTTTTGCAGGTTCAGCTTTCTCAAGAGAAGCAGACTTGAAAGGCTTCCTTTCAGGGTTCCCTAAGCTCCACAGACAGTCTGGAGCAGAATCTGTCCTGGGAGCCATGATAGAGTGGAAGGCAGGCTTGCAGTCTGCAGTGGGAGTTCAGAAGGTTAACGCCTGCCCATGGCTGTGTTCTGGACTGTGCGCTGAGGTCGGCCAGGCCTGCTTCTCACAGACCCAGGCCGGCTTCCCAGAAACTGCTGCTCTTAACCTTACAAGCCCTGCCCTGTGAGAGACTCGAGCCTGAGAATCCCAGTTGGTTTTGCTCTCCGTCAGGATGGGAGCATACCAGACGAGGCCAATTTTTCACTGTCACTGTTTGTGGGCAGCCATGTGCACAGTCACACTCTCTTGAGATGAAGTGGGCTTAAAAATCTGATTTATAGAAGCAGAGAGAATAATTTGTCTTTAATGGCTGGCTGGGTTAAAATAGATGTTCTTCACTGGAAAAGTCACCAGTATATTCAAACCAAACGCATGCCATTCAAATGAGCTACGTTGGTCTGATTTATACTAATTTAGTTGATGCTCTCCAAAAATAATGGAGTCTACATTACATATGCACACTGAAAACAATTTAATAAACAGACTGGAGGCATATGTATCATGAACACGCAAGAGTGTAAGAAACTGTTAAGAAGCCCATCTCCCTGAGACCAAATAGAACATGGCTCTGCTTCTTCCTCTGTCCTTCAAGTTGACCTGCTGTCCTGCCTTGGAGCAATGTATCTCAGGTACAAGATGATTCCTGAGCACATTAAAAGAGGAATTCTCACAGGGAGAGGAACTGTCTTAACTCTTGCTCTTTGACACAGCTTTTACACAAAGCATGGCCTGTCCTGCAATGGTAGCTCTTTGACTAGGATCTCATCTTGGTCAGGCATATCCAAAGAATCATAACTTCGTATGTTATAAAAGAGCAGCAGCAAAGGTCAATAGAGTCACTCCTGGTGGTTCATGCCTGTCATTCCAACATTTAGGAAGTGGAGGAGGCAGGAGGGTGGGAAGGAGCGTGAGGCCAACGTGGGCTACACAGTGACAGTGAGACTCTGACTGAAAAACAAGCAAACAAAACCCAACCAGCCAACCAAAGACTGCACAAAGTCAACAGAGACAGGAGACATAGATGACAATGAGCGACTGTGATTGAGAGAAATCAGACTGACTTGGAAGAGGTGACATTTGGACTATGGCCTGGGCAGTGAATGGGAGGAGTTCTTAAAAAGGCAAATGAGGGAGACAGGGAAGATTCTAGATTTTGTGAAGTATAGAAGTATGAAGCACACTGAGTGAAGACGGTCAATGGTTGAGGACAAGGCTGGAGAGATGGTTGGAATAAAGTGAGACTCCACAAGGACTGAAGTCTTCTGCAGAATGTATGTAGGTTAATAGAGTAAAGTCAGAGAGTGAGTGACAGGAAACTCACTGTGTAGGGAAAACCATAGACAATGATAATT